>JADLZK010001633.1:0-178248 GCA_015847255.1 Hyparrhenia diplandra
ACCTGTTCAATGTAGTGATTTTTTCATTACCAGCTTGGGAGAAATTGATACTGACAAGTTACCATAATTCCTACCAGATATGGCCAGTTGGGTTTACATCTTACTGGCATGATAGAGTTACTGGTTCACTGTTTGAGTGTGAAGTGATTGATGGGGAAACTTTGGACCTTTGTTTAAGATGAGAAGGTTACCGTGTTCAGCATTCCAACTTCCGGATGCATCAACCACAGTGTGCCCAAATGTTGTTAGAAAGGCTGATACAATAGAAACAAGGGAAGGTAGTGGTTCGATTGAAGATACTACTAATGATGCTGATGATAATATTTCTATGCTCTTATCAGATTTCTCCAAGACGAATCAAGATTTCTTACCATGTCTTGGTAATGATATGGAGGGTAAAGAGAGTTTAGGATGCAGTAATGTACAAACTTCGAATATGACAGTGCCAGCTGTATTCTCAGATCCTGGGTCTTTCAGTTGGACACCGACTAATGATGCAAATATGTATGACAAAATTGGTGACTTCAGTTATGAAGGAACATCACCTTCCTCAGTCTGGAGGATGGTTTTTGTGCTATGATGGAAGCTTGTGAAAAAAATGTACAAGGAGCATGGACATCTGGTATTATTCTGCACTCACAGTAGTGAAAAATCTTCATTTCACTATGAAAGTGGACGTCAGCGAACTGATAGTCCTTTTGATCTATTGGCTAAGTTTTGCTCATCAAATGGACCTAAGGTACCACGGTTTATAGAAAAGGAGAATGATGTGGAATCAACTTGTGCACTACTTAAAGAATGGTTGTATCCGGACAGAATCGGGTTTGATATTGAATTTGTTCAAGAATTTGTGGAATCTCTTCCTAAATCCAGGGCTTGTTCAAACTATCAGTTTTTGTGTAACAGGACTGGAATTAACTCTTCGCTGACGATTGCAAGTGGCACACTGATGACTGTTAATAAAAATAGTCCGTTGCATGGGGATGTCATACCATATGGTAGACATGGATCTGTAGTGAGTGGGCCACAGGATCATGCTCAGCCTAGCTCTTTTAGCATCCGTGAGCTTCCTCAGGGAAATCCTATTAGCCGCAAGCTTCCACCAGAATTGGCAGGGGATGTTCTCCAGGTAGTTTTGGTTCCTGTTTCTTTCACTTGTTCCACTGTTTAAGGAAACACCTTTTTTTTTTTTTTATTTCTTGGTTCTTATTCTTGCTACTGGGTTGTCTGTGCTTGTAGATATTGGAGTTTCTTGACGATTTGCTGAAATCATCGGCCTAAAAGAACTTCCTTCAATTGAGCAAGTAGAAGATGAACTCATTGATCCATGGCCAATTCACGTGAATCAAAATGACACCCAAAACTACAGAGATCTCACTTCACCAATGAATTCACCTGCTAATATCTCTACATCATATTCAAATGGTGAATCAGGTATAACTATTGAAGAAATGGTATCTGTGTCTATTCCAGTTGAAACTTCTTCAGCACGAGAAGCTGCTCAAAATAAGTTGGCTGCCCAGACACTTGGGAGATGTAGTGGTTTAGTGTTGCCTGAAATCCACCTTGCACTCTTGAAGGTTCTTTTCACCGAACTTGTATCTAGAGTTGCAATTTTTGTGGATCCAAAAATTGATTTGAAGGAATCCAAATCCAGACGAGGAAGAAAAAGGGACACTGATACTCTGACAAGAGAGTTAAAGATTGATATGCTGACTGCTAACAACTTGACTTGGCCAGAGTTGGCTAGAAGATATATTTTAGCTGTTTCTTCCATGAGTGGCTGCATGGATTTATCTGATATTTCTAGTCGAGAAGGAGTGAAATTGTTCCGCTGCCTACAGGGTGATGGTGGTATTCTCTGTGGAGCTCTACCTGGGGTTGTTGGCATGGAGAAGGATGCATCGGTGAGGAGTTTGCTTCTTGTTAGCTTTTCTTGCAATTCTGATTTATTTAGATATGTAATTTGTCCTGTCTCTGTCTTCAAATTTTGATAGTTTCAGTGAGTGTAGTTTTCTTGCTTTTTTATCATCTTTTCATCCATTTATGTTGAACTTCTTTTGTTCTATGTATCAACGTCTATAATCAATACTTCAGCAGGGAGGCTGAATTCTATTGTATATGTAATATGTCATAGATTACACAATGTGATACTTATGTGGAAATAGTGAGCATTCGTAGAGTGAAATAAGTATTAAAGAAAAGCTAATTTAACTTTCTAGCCATGCCAGCATCATCTGTAACTATTATTTTCCAAATTATACTAGCGTAGTGTTCATTACGTGTGCTTTTCATTATTTGTTCTATACTGCTGCTGGGGAAGATTTTTGCTGGAAGAAGCTAGTTCTTGTCCAGCTATGTCCTATATTTTTTTGTTTTTTATATCATAGATCGTAATGGGTGCTGTGTTGCTTTGTGCCATGTTATCTATCATTTTTTGTTTATAATCCATCGCCCACAATTATGCATAGAAAAAAATACTATGATTATCTTCTTAGGAGGTAATTGTAATATTTCTAGTTTGATGACTATGTGTATCATTAGCAATAATCTTCTTGTATTTCAGCTGCTTGCAGAGGCTGAAACTTTGATATGCAGTTCTTCAGCAAATGAAGGGAATAAGGTCTTCATGATGGATTACAAGGATGCTGATATTGTAGATTCTCCAGAGGAGCCTGCTAGTGACACTACATTACCAGATTGGGTGAGATCACTGGAGCCTGTGAGAAAATTGCCAACTAATGTAGGAACAAGAATAAGAAAGTGCGTTCTGGAAGCATTGGACAGAAAACCTCCAGAATGGGCAAAGAAAATTTTGGAGCATTCAATCAGTAAAGAGGTCTACAAGGGCAATGCATCTGGACCAACCAAGGTTTGTAAAGTTCCTGCTGCTACTAAGTGAGAAGAAAATTTCTTTTTGTGTGTACTTCCTAACGATTTGCATTTGTTTACTCAAAGTAGTGAACCTTACCAGATGTTTGTTCTTTTTAGTATGTTATTATATGCTATGAACTATTCACACAGCAAAGAGGTTGGTCAGTAGGCTTTGGATAGCCCTAGATATTATTTGTTTCTTAAGTGGAATATTGAGCAACCAATTTTGTTGGAATTTTATCTGGTTAGCTGGTCAAGGTGTACTACATTGTAGAGACGCCTTTTCCCACTCTAACATGCTTTTGGTTATGTAGCTTATCGGATCAGGAAATTTGTTGTAGAAATTTAATCTGAACATACTGCTGTCAGTACATTCTGATGAAATTTGACATAGTTGCAAAGAGGAATGACATGGACACCAGGTTGGAAGACCATTATACACACATTCAAACTAAGCTAAAAACAATACATTTAGATTTTTCACAAAAGTTACTGAGAGGGAGGGACAAGAAATGAACTCATCTTTGGGAAAATAATGATTATGAGATTATTGGAAAATGTACTAAAAGGCATCTTTATCTTTGTTTTTCAGAAAGCTGTAGTATCCGTCTTGACAGAGGCCTGTCGTACAAAAGTGTCCCAGAATACAGAAAAACCAAGAAAGGAGAGAAATATTATCTCTATCTCAGAGGCTATCTTGAAAAGGTGCCGTATTGCCCTGCGGCGTGCTATTTCCTCTGATGAATCAAAGCAGTTTGCTAATTTGCTTGGAACAACACTAACAAATTCCAATGAGAATGAGGATGAGGGCATCCTTGGATTTCCTGGTATGGTGCCTCGCCCTTTGGACTTCCGCACAATTGATATAAGGTTGGCTAAGGGTGCTTATCGTGGATCTTGGGAGGCTTTTCTCGATGATGTACAAGAAGTATGTTTTCTTTGACACCTTGTTATGTATTATTCAGTGTTGATGCATGCTATATTTTTCTTGTAATGTGCCTTTGAGGAATCTCCTTGCACTTTTTATGATAGCTTGAAATGATGTGGCATTTGGTACTGTCATCTTATGCCATTTTCCATGAAAAATAGATAGTTGTGTTACGGTACTGCTTCCACTATTGACTGACAGTTTGATTTGATTTAGGTATTTTATCATTAATTTACTGCTCTTGCAGTATGCCTTCCTGGTCTTTAGTAGTTTCATGACAGTTTACTGCTATTGCAGTATGCCTTTCTGGTCTTTAACAGGGGTCTAGAGCCTGTTTTTCATAGCCATTATGCCTGCTTTATCCCCTGGACTGCTGCATGTATTATGACTTAATTGTGAAAGAAGTGTTGTGTTGAGTTTAGTTCAGTTATGAAGTTATGATCGTAATTTACTTATCTATCTTGCTGTTTATTTCAGTAATAATGCAGTGATACCCAATATCCCTGTGCCACTTTTATTTATTTGTATTGAAATGTGTTGGTTTATTTTTCACACACCTTATGATCCATTGTTTCCTCTTTTTTGACAAAAATTCTTTCTAAAACTATTATTTTGTTAACTCATGAAGAGAGATTATTTCTTTATTCTTTATAAGAATGGGAATAGCCCATATCTTCATGACACATGACTCCCTTTTTCTCACACATCATTAGTTCTGTAGACTGAACTCTATACAGTATATGCTGATTGTAGTTAAGCCTAGCTTCAGTTATCATTTAGTTTAAGTTATCATGAGCTTACTTTGATGTGTGTTTAGGCTGCCTAAAGGATCATTACCTAGTTTCCTTGGCAGCCAAGTTCATTACTTTTATGCTTTTAGATTATTCCCAGAATATGCTCTTTATAGCTTCTTGTATTGCAAGTCTACTTTTCTATATAATGAGAACATGGCCTAGAACCACAATTGCCCTTCTGACAATCCAATTCAGAGTAGCCATCCCAACACTGATATTGTAAGGTGGAGCCAAACTATCCAGCAAAGAAGCTTAAGAGTCTAGAATAATGTATTTCATTTAGTCTGAACTCTATTATTCTAATTCATGTGTTCAAAATATGCAACCAAAGAGATATTGTATTTTTTGAAGCATCTTTGCTAATATGTGTGTCTAACTGAGCAATGGAAAAAATAGTTAAATATATTTATTTATGTGGTATTTTAGAGAACTGAGCAATGATTTGGTCAGCAGACCCCTAAAGGCTAAAAGATTTGGTATTCCCCTCGCTTAGATAAAGCTGAAGGGAAGAGGCTGCCTTCTCCCTGTTGCCCCCCCCCCTTCCTTCCGCCCTCTTTAAACGTGTGTTTTATTTTGGTGGATGTCCTCTTTTCACCACTTATTCCTCAACTCTGCAATAAACTCCATGGTCAAATTCAGATTATGATGCCTTTGTGTTTACCTGCAGGTAATCCGTAATCTGCAAACTGCATTTGCTGATCGACCTGAAGTGGTAGTCATGGTTGCTGCACTGTCTGAGAGTTTTGAGTCATTGTATAAGGCAGAGGTTTGTTATTCCTGAATGTCCCTGTAGGATCTTGCCTTTTATGTTTGGATGTGTGATTTACTGATTTTAGCTTACTATATTCATAAGAACCTTCCATTATGGTACTGTTAATGTGTCTTAAAGCTTGGTTTTCCAATAACTACTAGTTCACCTCTTTTAGTTCTCTGAAGTGATTGCAAATTGTTAACAAACACCAGAGAGTTCCTTTTGTTCTGGAAAATTCTATTTTAGCGCTCACACTTGTAAATATCATCTATGCTTCCCAGTGGTAATGTTTAGATACCAGCTTTAAGTAATATGATCATGATTTTTTAACTGAAAGGTCCTCTATATCGTTTACTTGACTGGTGCAGGTACAAGACCTTGTTGAGAAATTTGACAAATATCTAAGCAATAAAAATGGTAACTCAGAAATCCACCAGGAGCTACAAGATGCTCTCATGGCAGCAAACAATAAGCTGCCCAAAGCACCATGGGAGGATGGTGTATGCAAAGTCTGTGGAATCGATCGAGATGACGAGAGCGTCCTGCTATGTGATACTTGTGACTCTGAATACCACACTTATTGCCTGAACCCGCCACTGGCACGCATACCGCTTGGAAACTGGTATTGCCCGTCATGTACTGCCCAAACTCATGTTTCAGTTCAAGAACAAAAGAAGTGCCTTGGGGAGGAAGCTCATGTTTTTATTGAGAAACTAAACAAATTAGCTGTTGCGATGGATGAGAAAGAGTACTGGGAGCTTACCGTAGCTGAGGTCTGTCTCACCTCTTTATCTTTGAATGATTTTCATGTATTTTGTCTACCATTTACTTAAAAGCTTTGGTGTTCCTTCATCCCAGATAAAGGAAGTGAGTGAACATGCAAATATATCCTCTTTAAGTTATTTTAAGTCCTTAAGATTTTGCATTTGGGAGATCATATGGGCACTTAAGCTTCAGGGCTTAAAATTATCAGAACTCATCCTCTAGCGGAACTTTTTTTTTGTTGATATCTTCCGAGTCTTTATTCCCCAATCAATAATTACGGGTACTTTCATCAGTTTATGGCTGTGCTCTGCACTACATGTTTACTGTACTATTAAGACTCACTCTTTCTTATACAGTTCATTTTGACTGGTCACATAGATTTAGGAAATCACAGTTATGGAAGATGTTAGTTTGTGTTGTCAGCATGTTTAAATGCTCGGGAAAGAATCTAATAAGGGCTGTATAGAGGAAAAGGCCATAAACGTAATCTGCATACAAACTTTGTAATCTGCAACAAGATTACAAAACAAATAGGCCGTTCATCAGTGGGGTTTGTATTACCATAAACGCTATTTGTCATCCTATTTTCTATATCAGATAAGTGACAACCTTCTGATATGTTATTTTGATCTTCAATTGCAGAGAATATATTTGCTGAAATTTTTATGTGACGAATTGCATAACACAGCTCTCATCAGGGAACATCTAGATCAGTGTTCAGAGAAGTCAAATGATCTCCAGCAGAAATTACGTCATCTGAATTATGAACTGAAAGAACTGAAGTATCGGGTAGAAATGAAAACTTCGAATGCTACACAAAGTAGATGGATGAAAAATGACCAAATAGGCAATAGTTCAGGACTTGTGGAGAATCAGCAGCGTGCTATGCCCACAGCATCAGAGCATCTTGAAGGGGCTGAACAGGCTAATGTTGGAGTTAACCTCAGCAACCCTGCTGAAGGGGTTCCTGCTGGGCTATTGGATGTGGATAAACCTTGCAGTACTGACAATGTCATATCTGGCACATCTGTTATTGAAGGAAGTAAATCTTTGGGACTTTCAGAACAACCATCAGAGATAGTTACTGACCGGACTGATCGGGACTCTATTGGTGAGGGATCCAAAAGTTGTGAGAAATCGTTAGGTGGCAAAAGTGGGACTTGTGATAACTTGAATGTGGGAGAGGCTCATTTTGCTACAGTTATCAATGCACCAAATGGAGATTTGCCTGAAGAAAATGCTAGGGCATCGTCCCAAGACAATATTGAAACATCGACATCTAAATTGGTTGACCATGATGCTGATAACAACGAATCAAATAATTTATTGGAGAGGATTTCACAGTTACAGGATTCAATTAGCACAGTGGAATCACAGCTGAGTATGGCATCCTTGAGAAGAGAGTGCCTGGGAAGGGATTCTGTTGGTCGATTGTACTGGGTTACAGGAAGACCTAGTAAGCGTCTTCGTCTGGTTGCAGATGGAAGCATCCTGATACCCAAGGATAGGGACATTAGCATGGTTACAAGCCATTCTCAGTCAACATTTGATAGAGGCTGGAATTCGGCATCGCTTGTTATGTATGAAACTGATGAAGAAATCAAGTGTCTTGTTGACTGGCTAAGAGACATTGATCCAAGGGAGAAGGACCTGAAAGACTCTATCTTGCACTGGCAAAAGTCTCTTTATCACCAGGCTAGATTTTCCATCATTGATCCTCCAGTGTCCAAGTCTTCAAAGAGTGAACCACCTATGGAACTTCCAAATACCAAGGCTTTTATAGTTTTGGAGCAAAAATATGGTCAACAATTGGATCAGGACACTAGTGAGCTATCCAAAAGGAGAGGAAGGAAGTCAAAGTCGGGTTCTGAAGAAAGAGTATATCGCTGTGACTGTTTAGAGCCTCTATGGCCTTCTCGACACCATTGCTTAAATTGTCATGAAACTTATCTCACATTGCTGGAATATGAAGGGCATAATGGTGGAAAATGCAACAGCAGTAACGACTGTCCTAGTCAAATTAAAGAAAATGATGAGCCAAAACTGAAGGGTACTAAGCCTGATATAAAGGAAAAAGATCCTGTAGATCATAATTGTTCCATTGAACCACCTAACAGTGAAAAGTTGGAGTCATGCCCTTATGACTTCGAAGAAATCTGTAGAAAATTTATAACAAATGATTCAAACAAGGAGACGGTGAAGGAGATTGGGCTACTTGGATCAAATGGAATTCCATCTTTTGTGCCTTCACCTGCATATTTCCTTGACCCACCAGCTCTGCTAAATGGAAATAAAAGGAATGATGATAAACCAAATGATTGGACTTCCTCATTGGAGGAATGCCAAGCTATGTCTACCAAAATGTCTGGGCAAGAGGGATCCCAAGTTGGTCAAGATTTTTCTGGCAATGCAGGTGAAGGGCAGATGCCAAAATCTAAGAAGCCTGTTAAGGATAATACTTCAGCCAAGGAAGCACCTTCAACAGACAAACCGACAAGATTGCTAACTGTTAATGGGGGCTTGGTTCCAGAGTCATCACTGATGCCTGTGGTAGGCAGGAATTTTCATATCCTGAAGCAGCTAAAGATAAACTTGCTTGATGTAGAAGCTGCTTTGCCTGAGGAAGCATTCAGAGCCTCCAAGTCTCAGCAAACAAGAAGACGTTCATGGCGTGCTTTTGTGAAGGATGCAGAATTAATATCATATGTACGTCACCCTATTTTTACTGAGTTTTTTTACAACAGTAATATTTGATTTTTCAGTTAGTTTCCAGGCACCACTTTTAGTTCCTAAGAAATTTCATTACGCTCCTAACCAGATAATCTCCTACAGTTTTTTTTTTTTTCTTATTCGTAATTTATGACTTATTGCTCCTAATCTAAACTCCCATGCTGCATTTGAAAATTTTGAATTTCATGTTAGTTGCCCTCTATGTTTGACTTAAAATGACTAGTGCATGATCTGTAGTCTCCAAACTGGCAAACTGAGAAATAAGGCCAATAACGAATCCTAGAATTTTGGATAAGCAAATCGGCAGCGTGATAGATCCAAGTGGTAGTGGGACCTAATCTGTAATCCTGCCTGTTCCTTGTAACTCAAGTCTGGGAAATTGCATTTTTTGTTATGCTAGAAGCCTAGAGATAAGTTTATAGTATGATTCAGTTACTGATCAATCATATCTGCGCCTCTTTTAGGTGGTATTGGCAATCAACTTCTTGCAGAGCATGATAAAAGCTGAATTCCTGAAGAAAGATTGGTGGTACTGGTCCTCCTTCACTGCAGCTATCAAGACAACAACCGTATCTTCGCTTGCGCTCAGGATCTACACCCTCGATGACTGCATCATGTACACAAAGGATCCTGCCCCAAACCCCGAGCCAGCTGACAATGCAAGGTCTGGAAACAAGGGGAAGAGGAAGAAAGACGCGGATTCATGAGCATCATAATGACAGTGCTCCTGGCTATCTCTGTAGATTCTGTCTCCATTTAGAAGCTTCTCAGTTCCCTGGCAGCATAACAATATAACAACATAATAACATCGCGGTCAGGTAGATTGGAGATTATAGATAGTGATACAGGTCACAAGCTATGTGTGGCCTCGTACTGTAGATTCCGTTGTCCCAGCAAGGGTGCAGCCATGTTTTACCAATCAGTCTTGTCCTACTTACCGGCCTTCCATTGCGCGACACCTTTGTTGTTGCTAAGGCTTAATCTCTGTAAATTCTGTTCGAGGATGGCACTGGCAAGTGCTGGTGTTTAAACTGTTGCCTGACGGGTTGGTCTGTTCTAGGGGATTAGATGATGTCGGTAGGATTTACCCAATTTCTACCCTGCTTCATTTTATTTTAGTGGCGGCAGTGGGTAGTTGTAGTTCTTGTTTTTTTTGGCGCTGGGCATTGTTTGTGGATGTCCCCTGCAGCATCTGACTGCATTAGGGAATTGATACATGACGAGTGTAATATTGTTTTTTTTGACATAGAAGTTGTAACTAAACTGAAACTAATAATGATGAATGGAAATGAATCCCTATTCCTTTCTCCGTTTCTTCATGTCTTAAGAGTTGGTTGATCGCATCTGGCGTTCAATTTTGATCTTGGAACTGGGATAAGATCGACAGTGTGAGGAATATAAGTAGGAAAATGCTTTGATTTTGAGTCATTTCATCCTGAATTAATACAAATTTTATAGCTGTGTCTCTATATGTTCGGGGTTGTGATAACATGCTGGGAAGGGTGGGTGACGCCTGCGAACTAATTTGCCTGAATGTTTGCAGATAGAAGTGAGAAGTGCTCGCAACAGTGGCTGTTTGATTCGGGCGTTTTCCCCGGTCACCGATCAACAGCGGCATCTGGTTATCAAAAAAAGAAAAAGACGCTAACTATTCCATTGCAATGTTATTAAAAAAACACTAATCCATTGCAACAGATTGGAGCGTTAACCGATTACACTAAAGTTACCATCTCTAAAGTTGAACCAAACAGCAGCTTAATGAGCTGATTACATTATCGGCGTAGATGATCGCAGCCGCACAGCAGTTGACTGGCCTAGATCGAGTTTTTTCTGATTCCGCCATTTTGGTCTCGCGTAAATAACAAAAATTGTCGCGCGTGATGCATTTTGCTTCCCACAGGATCAAAGCGTTCCCGCCTCGGCACCGTTGCGGTGGTGATTCGTGAGGGTCCCCTAGTCTTCAACGAGAGTAGGGTCAATTTCCAGTCCTGCAAGCGCTTGCTTGTGGAACCTTTTTTTTTTTGGCATGAGCGGTGGAGTTCCTTTGAATTACCTGAAGGTAGGACAAATTTCCTGTGCGGGTTTTTTGTGGAAAATAAACGGATCCCGGACAATTATAAAAGTTGATTTATTCTGTGACGAATAAATTCTCGCCTTCTTCCGTTCTCGATGGCGTTTCTTCTCCGACGTCACCGGAGATCTTTGTGGAGACCGACCAACCTATCTCTACTGGATCAACAAAAAGATTTCATTGTTGATGATATTGTTGACAACAACAGTAAACTCAACAGGAAGATGTTCTTTGGTGAAACTCGAGCTTTTGCCCAGGGTTGCCAAGCGGTGGAATTGAAGGATCGATCGGCAAGAATATGAGGAGTTGCTTGCACTGCGTCAAAGGGGGCATTTCCTTCCAAAGCATTCGCCGAGGAAGTAAGTGAATCAAAAGCACCGCCTCCACCTTGTGGAGTTCGTTTACGTGGCTCAGCCACCATTCAAATATGTCTTGCGGCGGTGATAAACTATAATACCCTGCAAGGATTCGAGGAAGATGAACAGGAGTTTTGTACTTCTTTGTAATTTTTTTTTTAGGATGATTTGTTTGTAAAAGGGTCTCGGCATTTGTAATGCACCAAGATTAATACATGTTCCTTCAGAAAAAAACATTATCGGCGTAGATCAGAACCATTACATCTAGCTCTCTTATATGATAGACAGTGAGTTGAGTCTGGCACGCGTACGTAACAATAATTGTCGCGCGTGATGCATTTTGCTTCCCACTGGATCAAAGCGTTCCCGGTGGCACCAACGAGCGGCGAATTCGCTAATTGCAAACTAATGTGGAACTTTTTTTTTTTTTTTTTGCATGAGAACTATTTATCCTTTGAATTACCTGAATGTAGGACAAATTTATGTTTGCAGTCCTTTTCTTGTGAAAATGAACGGATCCCGGACAATTATAAAAGTTGATTTATTCTGTGACTGAGGGATGAAAACAATGCTAGTGATTAAGCATGACAATTGGGAAATGGATCATAAAGGCCCTGTTGTATAGTACATATATGTTACATTGCACATGTATAATGTCCACTGAATCTCAATTATTAGCACATCAGAAAATTAAAGCACTCGAGTCTCGACACACATTCTGATTCTGGAAATAGTGGAGCTGGACTATTTGGGTCCGATTGAGCACTTGCTTGTGTGATCTTAACAGTGGAACACTGACTGCATCAACGGGAGGCTCTGCTTTTCATGGATTCAAGCACCGGAAGCACTTCAGTTGCCAAGTCCGGGCGATCTTTCCGATTGTCATTGCTGCATTGTAGACCTAGACGCATCATTTCCACGGCGTCTGGTTTTGACATGTCATCCAACTCCAATCTAGAATCCACGAGCTGTTCACTGACCTTTGTTCTTCTACATCATATCTGAGATTCACTGGATCTATCTTTGCTGTGACTAGCTGCAGCAGTATGATACCCAAAGCGTACACATCTGATTGAGGGGTCAGTCTTCTAGTTCGGATGAACTCCGGGTCAATATAGCACATGGAACCACTCCCAAGTTCAGTAGTGTGGCCAGGTGTTGCTGTATCACTTTTATAATTTAAGAGACGGGCGATTCCAAAGTCGATGAGCTTGCATACGTTGTTTGCATTGAAAAGTATGTTGCCTGGTTTAAGATCACCATGAGCTATTGGCTTAGGTTTGGCACTATGGAGGAACTCAAGAGCGGCGCAGATGCTTATGGCTGCTTCGATTCTTTCTTCCCATGAGAAGGATTCTCCATTGAGACGATCTAAAAGGGTGCCGTTGGGTAAAAATTCATAAACTAGGGCGAGTCTCTTACTGCATATTCCGATTAGTCTGACCAGGTTTTCATGTCGGGTACTTCTCAGGATCTCAACCTGCACTTTTCGGATCAGTGTTAACAAAGGATTCAAGAACACACGCTTGCTATTTACATTGTACTCTTTTCTACAAATTCTATAAACATAAAAAATTTCAACTTAGGATAGCTTTAGAAGTTGATTTATTTGGGGATGAGGGAGTACCCTACTAAGCAAGAAATAAAGAGTAGCCCTCTATTTCAAATTATAGCTGTTTTGTTTTTTTTTTTTTTTTCTTAGATATATATGTCGATAATAGTAAAAAAAACATAATGACATATAATTTGAAATAGATGGAGGAGAACATAGCCAGTGAATGAGTTCACCCAAGAATCTGATCTAATCAGCTTAATAAACTATCTACGTAATACGTAATCATTATTTTAGTAAAACGTTAGTATGTCTGTTAGATTCAGATCCGATATATATACTCCTCCCTCCGTCCTAAATTATAAGTTATTTTAACTTTCTTTAAAAGTCCAATCATCTTAAGTTAGACTAAAATTATAGAGAATTAAAAAAATCTATGACATCAATCAATCAAATAGTTATACTACCGAAATATAGTTAATGAAAGAATCTAATAATAGTCAATTAGTATCAATGTTATTATTTTATTATACAAATTTGGTCAAATTTGATATATTTTGACTCTTCAAAACAGTTAGAATGACTTATAATTTAAGATGGAGAGGTAATAAGATAATATTATTTACAAGTATTTATTATTTTGCTTACCTCTTGGTCGAACTCCCGCCTTTCCTTGCCTACATCCATAATTGTTAATCTTTACAGCAACAATTGTTTTTCGAATTTCTGCCTTGTACACACTGCCATATCCGCCGGCGCCCAGATGCGTCCCATTATCAACTGCGTCATCTATCTCTAAAGTATTGAAGTCGGTAAACATTGCTTTAAGCTGCAGGGAATAAACAAAAATACACTTGCGTGAGCACAATAATGTGACTAAACTTCTCCACATTTTGGAATCATTCAACAGCTACGTTGTTTAGTCTCAGTTGATTAATTTATAAAAATACCTGTATAAAACATAAAAGTTTAGCTGGGTTGTAGCAAAGAAAGAGAAGATAGCTGGGTGGGTAGTGTTAACTAGAACATGCTACCAACCGGTGCTGGAGCTTGCTCCAAGTATAGTCTTTTCGTACTTCGGAGCTTCTAGTTGCACAAAGGTCGAGAGGAAGAACTAGGCTTGCTGAACAATACTTTGGAGTGTTTTTGTGTCACGTAAGTACACAGGTGAAATGTCTAGGTTTAGAAAATTTTTAATGAGTATACACTGTATCTACTCTGATAAGCCTGTGCTGAACTTAACAACACTTCTTCCTCCACCCACCCTGGTTGTCGGGTGTGTGTGTGGTGGGGTTGTCTTGCCTGACTGCCTTTTTTTTTTTTTTTTTTACACCTCTCATCTGGATACAGCTGTAGCATCTGTTCGTACACAGACACACACCTACACCACACACACGCACACCTCACACACACCACTTGCATACAACCAGACCTACAACTATACACAGATATCAAAGATGCGTCCTTGAAGAGATAACTAGAGTTGTCGAGGCTCCGGCGACGGACAAGTCGCAATCCCTTTGTGGCTCCACGCGTTGAGAGGCTGATCTGAGAATATTATGGGAATAAATCCCGGTGGGAGCACCAGCGTCGAATCCAGGATTCGAACGCTGGCGGGCAGCTTGCACACCGACAAGCACTGCCAACTGAGCTAGTGCTCGTTCCCGTCTTGCCTGACTGCCTGTCAGCTTGGCAAGCATACGCTACTACTCCCTCCATCCAAACCGGAAGTCATTCCAATTTTGGAGATTTCAAGCATTTCAAGTTTGACCAAAATAGATACATTACGAAAATATAATTAACGAAAAATCTAATAATACTTAGTTGACATTCTAAATGTATCTTGTCATATAAATTTGGTCAAACTTAAGATATTTTGACCCTCCAAGATTCGACTTACAATTTGAGATGGAGGAAGTACCTTTGGTAGTCCCACTTTTGTTACTTCTGCGCCCTTTATATTGTAATGTACGACGTTTTATTAGTTCTTAGCACTTTGGGCTATCAGTACTATCTTGTGTTAGCTCGATGATTTCAACAATCACTCTGCTGGCCGATACCCCTTTTAAGCCACAAATGTCGAATTTATTGCCTGTATGCTCACTCAGTTCGACACCTTTTGCCGAAATGCTTTGCACCGTTTGTTAGTGTGTTTACTTGCAACTCACCATGGATTAGTCGCAAGTCGTGTACATACTCTATATTTCCTCTTAACGAAGTACGGGCTAAGCCCGCTTTCGAAAAAAAAACTAAAAAAATATCAAAGAGCGGAACAATTGACGGCCACTTATAAGTCTAGCTACTTTTTTGAGGGAAAGTTTTGTCTAGCTACTTACTGTCGATCTTTCCATGGTTGTGTAGAACACGCCGATATGAAGCTCTTTGATCTCCCCATGTGGAGTTAGACTTGCAACATGGTAGTATATTAATTGCACCCTGTGCAAGAGTAAATTTCCCTGTACCACCAAGAACAGCCCACTCACCCTTGCCAATTTTATTGTCAATCATCCCCTCTACTACGAGCGAGGATCCTGGATAGCTTGATTATATATGCGCAAAGAGTGTCGTGCAAAAAATCCATTTGTGAGATACCAACTGCAGAAAGTCAAAACAGCAAGACCCATACATAAAACATGCGTACCTTGAGTCGGGCATGAAGATTATGTTGAAACAAATGAACCAATGCTCTGGATCTGCGTCCACGCTTGCCTGTATATGATGGCCTCGTGCTCGAGCGACGAGGTTGGCTCTAGAGGGAACTGGGCCATCATATATAGGCCAATCATTAACCACAAACTCGCCAAAGATTCCTGGGTCTTGGACCATGTTTTTGGTTTTGCTTTGCCCCATCGCACTCCTGGTCCATATACAAGACGAGATAGAGCTGCTCTTGCTCAAGGAATGCTGCAAAGCAGCAGTTTGGGCTAGCAGATTAGCCATGGCTGCGCAAGACTAGGCTTGTACACGAACGTATGACTAAGTAGAGTCGAAGGAACAAATGGAAGTTGCCCTAGTTATTTAATGTGCTTACGTGGAAATGGGGTTTGTTCACATATATAGATTGATACAATGATACAATCAAGCCTATATATAATATATAGATGCTGAGACTTTGACAAACTCAACAACTTATTTCGATAAACTATGCGTGAGAGAATGGGGAATCCTAAATTTTGTTTAATGTGCTGACGAGGGAAATGGGGTTTGTTCATATAGATTGATACAATCAAGCCTATATATATAGATGCTAGATTCATTTCATACCTCCCCTTTGTGCAAGCAAACTATTTTTGAACAAGTCATTTTTAGTCCAACAAGTTAAAATCGGTGTATATAAGTTATTTTTGCTGACAAAGAACTTTGATTTTTTTAAGCATATTTTTTTATTTATATATTTTTACTAAAAAATTATTTTGGGAATTTGAATTCATCCCAAATTGTTTCGTAAAGTGATTATAATTTATCACATGAAATGTTTCTTGAGAGAATGTGGATCCAAAAAGTTCCTATGAGAATCTAGATCTCTACTTAAATGCACCCTAGTTCTCACCGACCCCCTCCGACTGCAAGGCAGGTGTTGCGTATCAACGGACACTTCCTCCTCGGAAATTTGCCTATATGTCTGGTCTTATCTAGCCTATTACATCGATCTATTATATTTTTCTTGTATCCTACCAAAAAGGCAAGGGGGCACTGCTATGACATGGATCTTGTCGTGGTAACTAGGTGGATTTCCCGCGCGTTATCTTAGATATAGAGGAGGAATATAAATTGGTTAGAATGTTAACTAATAAAAATTAAGAGATGTATATGTATAATGTTGGTAATGTAATACATTTTTAGTGAATGATTTTCAGCATTCTAATATTGATAACTAAATATATGTTAGTAAATGATCTGGTTTGTTAATGTGAATAGTTTGATGAAGACATCATGGCATGTGCTAGTGGATGTTGGTGTGGGCAATTTGCATGGCGAACCATATGCCGAAGGCAACTTCCCGGCAGATATTTTTCTAGCCACAGGATTTGCTTTGAGATTCGTGTATTAATATGCCATAAAAAAGTCCTGTATTTGGCATAAGAAATACAAATACACGTGAGCCCATCCCGTTTCTCTCTCCATGGCGACGCGAGGGCCTCCAGCCAGGGGGCGTCGGGCGGCGAGGTAGGCCAGCTCATCGTCTTCTTCTTCTTATGCCTCCTCCTCCTTCTCCTCCTCGATCTAAACTCACCGGAGACGAAGATGATGGCGGCGCGGGCTAGGGTTCCGTGATCGCCGGAGAGGGAGAAGACATCTCCGGCTATAGAAGGCCCGCCGGCCGGCCGGGGAGGCAGGCTGGCCCGGGCGGTGAGGATGGAGGTCGGGCAGCTTAGCGGCCCCCCGGGCGGTACCACCGGGGCGGCGGGCCGGGGAAGGGGGGGGCACCATGGCCGGAGCTCAAGCTCGTCGGTCATGGTTGAATGGAGCAAGGGGGCAAGGCGCGGGGGGGGGAGGGGGGAGAAGGTGGCGCGCCGCCGAGCTAGGGTGTCGCTGGAGCTGCGCGGCCGGCTGTGGCCTTTTTTTTGCCATGTGCCTTTTTCCCTCAAAGAAATCATTTTATTAGATCACTTTTTGAGGCCCTAATAAACCAATTCAAATAAAAAGTTTTAAACTACAAAGTTGTATAACTTTTCAAGATCTTCATCTTTTATTTTGATTATTTCTTCATTTGACAAAATGATAGTAATGTTATTCATATAATTTTGTGTGTCTCCGTTATCTCATATAGTTTCATGAAACTAGAAGCGAGATCTGAGTATATAAGATTTATAAACAATGTTATTACCACTATGTAGGATAAAAATATGATCAAAATAAACTTTGTAGATCTTGAGAAGTTATGAAAACTTTGTAGTTGGTAACATTTTGATTTGAAATCATTCATGTTTAAAAGTTGAATTTTTCAAACAACCTTGGATGGAGAAACTTCCTAAAGAAAAAAATTTTAGATCTTAGAAAGTTATGAAACTTTCTAGTTGACAAACTTTTGATTTCCAAGCGTCTTATCATGCAAAACTACGCTTGAATATCTCAAATTTGAAATTCAGATTTTGTAAACAACCTCAGATGGAGAAACTTCGTAAATGAAAATTGTAGATCTCGAAAGCTATGAAACCTTGTAGTTGGCAACTTTTTTATTTGAATTTGTTTAGGGCCTCAAACAAGCAATTTACACTCGGTTTTGTATAATATATGAGAACCAATATGGAAAAGTGAGGGTAGTGTAGTGGTAGAGCAGCTGCCGCGAATTTTGCATAAAAAAAAATCTACTAGCCAGTGGGGGCCTCCTTGAAAAAAATTACTATTTTTTCAAAGAAAACTGATTTTAAATCTGCGAGTGTTTTCGGGCACTAGACAAAGACAAAGAGGCTTTTGCCGTCAACTTTTTGCGCGGAGTGTATAAGTGGCAAGAGCTTGAGTCCGATAGTGTATCTCCAACTCTAGCACGCATATAATGGACCGTCCGAGGGAGGCATGCCAACCAGGCGTGGGGAAGGAGGCCCTAGTAGCGGCATGCAGGCGCTGTGCCGGGAAAGAGTGGGGGTGCCATGGCTAGAGCTAAGAGCCCTGTCATCGCCAAAGAACATGTCCGTGGCGGAGCTTCAGAGAGAAGGAGGGGGGAAGAAGGCGACCACCGTGGGCGTGGGCGTGTTTGATGGGGTGGCCTTGGGGCTCTGGCCGCGCTCCCGGGGGGGCTCAGTTTGTTGTTTGGTGTCACTTTCCTGTTCCTCGGCCCAGCCCGCGGGAGCCAAAAGGGCCTCGGCTAGGCTCCACTCGCACGCCGTAAAAATCATCATTAGCAGGGGAGCTTGGCTCTGCGGCGCAAGGAAGGCCATTTAGAGGCGATTTTGAATCGCTGGCCCTGCTCGCAGGTGAAAAACAAACACAATCTGAGGACGGGCCGGCTCGGTTGGGCCATTGCTCCAAACACGAGAGGGTGACCTGATTTGGCCAGGCCACTGGGCCGCGTTGGCTAGAGCCACCCTTCCAAACACGCCCTAGGGCGCCTCACATATGGGGTGGGTGGCGCCGGTGGTCAGCGGTGGGTCGAGGACCATGACGACTAGGGTCAGGGGGTGTCGGATGGTGGGAAAAGAACTCAGCAAATCCTCCAAAAAGCAATCACAGTTATAATTTTATATTTTGATCTCTTGGTGAGAGAGCATCTCTGCTTGGCCACTCTACTAATCCTGAAATTGACCCTATAATTTAACGCAAGCGATCTGTGCTGCCGTATTAAGGTAGAAAAGTTAGAAATACACAATGCAAGCTGAAGGCTTCCATGCCAAAACTAATCAGAGCTCGGCGCAACAGAAATCCAAAAGCAATAATTTTACTTCAGTAAAGGACCCTCGATCTCTCTTTGAAAATATGCACCAAGAAAACTATACATCAAACTCAACAAATGTATAAGACATAAAACAATATTGCAAACTCATCTTCCACACAAGGAGAAAAAAAAAAGCGAAGACAAAATTTTGAATGAACATATATGCATATCAGCAGGCGTTTTTTTTTTTTTTTTTTGACAACAGCAACTTTAATATATTAAGCAGCCGGATTACATAAAGGTCCTCTTAAAGAAGACCGAAATACAACTGGATCCTGCAACTGAATAAGCATAACAACTACATCGAAGACGTTGAGAATGACAATCTCGCCAGTGAGGGGCCGTAGGGGCGCCAAAGGCGCATACACCGGGTGGAAGGACCGCAAGATTGCGTCGGTTGAAGCGGGTCGACGGAGTCGGTGAGGAAGAACGTGTCGGGCTTAACCGAAGGATACGCTTTTTGCTGTCGCCGGAGGTATATAGGATGAAACTCCAAGTCGAATCCCAGGGGAAGGCGAAGTAGTCAAGCCAACGTCGGATGAGAAGATACCTTGTAGAAACTTGGATTGGCAGGATCGATGGCTGCATTACAGAGGTCGAGATAGAGGCGTGCTGCGGTGGAGACGCGTGGATTGGGACTAGTGGGTCCCAGGCGGTGACACCGAAAAAATTTTGGCTCACGAAAGCCATGAGCAACGGCATCAACGGCATCGTCTTGAGTAGCATCAAGTCTCCATATCCCATGCTGCACCACACACGTGTCCAAGGAAGGCGCATGCATGCATTACACCTTGCATCATTGTACTCTGAAGGGACACGCTGATAGTCTGCATGTGCACCACCACCACCAGGAAGGAAGCCCGCATGCGTCGCACGTTGCAGCAGCGAGCCCCACCGAGCAGCAGGTGGGACCCACGGCGCAGGAACAGGGATTCTCCGAGCGAGATTCCGATGGCCGGCGGCGAGCAGCACGGCCATGCCGGGCGGCCGTACTCGTCGGTGAGCACCTGCAGGGGCAGCAACCCCCTTGACGACTCCTCCAGGCCAAATCCACGCCGTCGGAGGACGGCTCGAGGCAAGGCGGCCACCGTGCTCCCAAAATAGATCTCGCATGGATATCCACTTCGCTTGGTGAGAAGGTCGTACGGTGATCCAGATCGGCCGCCGGCTGTGGAGGTTTTGGTGGCAACAGCTTGAAGGAGTAGCCAGCAACGCATGCAGGTGTATGCATCGGCATCCCTCGACTTCACATCTGGTGTAGTTGTTGTTGTTGATGCTTCCGCCTCCCCTTGCTCAGTTGGGATGGGAACGACACGATGTCGCTCGCATGGCCCTTGAACAGAGAAGGAAGAAGCACGGGATAGTAGGAGGCCTTTATTGTAGTACTCATCTTGGATATGTGGAGGTAACTGACGACAGTCACCATGGCCGGCGTGAGCTTGGCCGTCCTCCAGTAGATGCAGATGAGGAGGGTGAGGACCCTCAGAGCGACCATTGGAGAATCTTACAAGGGTGTAGGAGAAGAGGGGCAAGGGGAAAGGAGAAAAGAAAGACCGGCCCTCCTAGCTACCTCGACTCCGGCGAGGTCGCCGGAGGGAGGCAGGGGGCCGGCAGACGGCGGCGCGGTGAGTGAGGACGGGGATACTACCCAAAGGGAGCTACTACTGTGAGCGAATAATGTCTGCCGGAGCATATCAGCAGGCGTTGTTATTTCACAAATACATACACAATGACTCCTTTAATCTGCACAAGCCAGCAGCATTCTGCCAGCAATGTATGTATCTGCTTCATTCAGCCTCTGTTGGCTACCCACATGATGAGCGAGCGGAAGTACTTGGACACGGCGCCCCTCTGCCACCGGAGCCTCTTCCACCTGCTCTTGAGAAGCACAGGGTGCAGCCCCAGGATGTGCTCCGGCATGAAGTCGTGCCTCGTCAAGATGCCCACCACCGGCGACCTCTGCAAATGTATAAAATGAAGTGAAATCTTGCTTCAATAGCGTTTTTTTCTGTGCGTTTTTTTCGATACACACAGAAGGACAAATTGAATTTGAACTGCACTTACATCGCAGGCCTTGGGCACGACGAGGAGGTGGCGCAGGCCGACCTCCCGGAAGAGCAGGAGCGCCTTGGCCAGCGACATGGTCTCCACCACCGTGTACGGCGACGTGTTGGTGAAGGGGTGCAGGTCGACGTACATCTCCATCTCCTCCGGCGACAGCACCACGTCGGCGATGGTGTCCTGCTTCCCGGACCCGCGCTTGTCGAAGTCCTCCGCCTGGAACCTCTCGGCGACGTACTCCTTGTGGCACCGCTGGTGCGGCGACGCCAGGAACTCCCTCTTCTTGAGCAGCACCAGCAGGTGCGCGCGCAGCACCAGGCCGTAGAGCACCGGCGCCGGCGCCGGCGAGAAGGGCGGCTCGTCGACGACGGGGAACGCGTGGTGCCCCGTGGTGCGGAGCGTGTGCACGACGTTGCCGACCTTCTCCACGCCGCCGAAGCTCCTTAGCGGGCCGGCCACCACGTCGCCGACGGTGAGCTGCCGCATGTACGGCTCGGCGTGGCCGTCGAGGTGCGGCAGGCCCTTGAGGCGCAGGATGAGTTCGTAGATGCTGGGGTTGAAAGAGTCGGCCACCGTCTTGGAGATGAGCAGCACGAGCATGACGAGCGGGAGCAGGAGCAGGTTGTTGGTGAGCTCCAGGATGATGACGCACACGGACACCGTCATCCGGAGAGTGCCGCCGAGGAACGACGCGGAGCCGAGGACGGCGACGAGGCCGTGGTCCAGGCCGGACCGGCCGCCGAGCAGCATGGCGACGAGGCGGCCGTAGGTGGCGCCCGTGAGGATGATGGGGACGAACAGCCCCGACGGCGCCACCACGCCGTAGCTCAGCACGCCGAGCGCGTACGACGCCACGAAGAAGATGACCATGGACGCCGGGTGGTACACGTCGTTGGTGCCCGTGGAGTAGAGGTTGCGGATGGCGTCGTCGTTGATGTTGAGGAACAAGCTGGCGAGGTCGTTGTAGTGCCCGGCCGGGCAGTGGAACCGCCGGAACCGGTTCAGCGCGTGGCACGTCCCGTCGGGAGACGAAATCGGCCCCGTCGTCGGGGTCGGGCACGGCCGGCACGGCGCCAGCCACGGCAGGCCGAACACGCAGCACGACGTGGCGATGGAGACGACGGCCGCTAACAGCAGCTTGTGCGCTCCACCTCTCTCGTTGATGGCGTTGTAGGCTCGGAGAACCTTCATCATGAGGAAGTTGTAGAGGCCGCCGAGGAGGGCGCCGGTGACGCCGATGAGGATGACGGTGGGGATGTCCTTGAGGTGGTAGGTCATGAGGTCGTCGAACACGGTGCTCACGTCGTACATGATGAGCCCGCCGCGGCCGAACATGCCGCACCGCCCGGACCCGCACAGCTCGATGAAGAGGCGGAGCACCACCGCCACCACGGCCGTCGTGAAGAAGGAGCGCCAGATGAGCGCGCTGCGCCACCACGACGAGAGGGACTCCAGCGCGAACAGCACGCCGCCGACGGGCGCGCGGAACGCCGCCGCCACCCCGGCGCCGGCGCCGATGGTCACCAGGTCGCGCCGGTCGCGGTCGTTCTTGAAGTAGCGCAGCCAGCGGCAGGTGAGGCCGTACTTGCGGGAGCCGCCCTGCCCGAAGATGGCGGCGATGCACGCGCCGGTGTGGACCATCGGGCCCGCCTTGCCGACGTGCAGCGACGATGAGACGGCCGCGATGTTCCCCACTACCTGCGCATCATCAGCATCATCATATACAGTGCCATGAGTTTGAGTACTGCATGCAAAAAGACACAGCTCAATTTTCCTTCAAGGCAAATTTTGGACACTGATCATTCCTTCAAGAAATTGGGAAAATTTTGGAAACTGATCATTCATTCAAGAAATTGGGAACTTTTGGACACAGGTCATTCATTCAAGAACTTGAGCAAATTTTGGACACTGGTGATCATCCATTCAAGAATTGGCTACGGGATGCTGTACTTGTTTTATTTGCTTTAGGTACATTTTGCTGTGTCAAAAAAAAAAGGTACCTCGAAACCAATTTCCTGAAAGTGCGGTGTATCCTAAGCCTTATCCTTAGCTAGAGTGGTTTTAGATGACAAGTGTATTTGGTGAGTATTTGGTGAGTGGAAAAAGTGGCCATATTTGGTGAGTATGTATATGGTTTTTTGGAGTTCACCAAACATACCGAGGATAAAGTTCAAGGATTAACAATGACTTTTTCCCTTTCTTTTATTGTGCATCCAGGGGCAAAAACAGCAAAAAAAATGATACCCGGTTCACTAATGCCTCGTTCGTTTCCATGGGATCAAGCCTGGATTCATTCCAGCCCATCAATTCTTATACAAATATAAACTAAGAATCCGGTTGGAACTGTTCCTGAAGCCCAAACCTGTGGAAACGAACGAAGCCTAAGGGTGTGCTACATTCGTTTTCTAATCAAGTCTGGCTAGCAAAACTAAGCCAGTCTAAGCAGCTCCAAGAGTTCTTATATATTCTGTGAGTTAGCTAAAAAAAAAACTTCATCAAAACTCGGATCTAATAGACTCTTTATTTTTTCTCAGCTAGCTATTCCATTTTCTACTTCCTCTCCCTCGCTAGCCAAATATAAAAGACTTGTCCCGCTAGTCATCTTGCTCAGTGCCTGTTGGGTTTAGAGAAGTTGTTGGATTTCTTCATCTTTTTGCTAGCTATTTCATTTTACATAAAAACTAAATTAGGATTTTAGCTGCTTATAGATACCGGAGCTCTTGGAGATGCTCTAAGCCTGTTGGGAGTGGAAAAGTAGGCATATTTTGTGAGTATGTATGTGGTTCTTTTAGAGTTCACAAAACATACCGAGTTTAAAGTTCAAAGATTAACAACGACCTTATTTCCCTTTCTTTATTGTGTATTTTTTTAACGCAATCTATATTGTGTCTATACAGGGGCAAAAACAGCCGAAAATGATGGCTAGGTTACTAAATCGATAAAGTTAAGCTAGAAATGCAAGTGATTTATTATTATTAAAACATAAGATTTCGAATCAATTGACCCTGGTGAAAGGGCCTAGCTCCGCCTCTCTGTATATTTGTCAAATTCTTACTTCACATTTCTTATTATTTCTCTTCTCCTAAACCCCTGCTTGTATTTATTGTCCCCAAAGCATCCAGAAAGTAGACAAGAATTTAACATCTATTACTCCATCCTATATTATAAGAAGTTTGATCACTGTCTTATTCAAATAAAATTATGCAAATTTAGTTAAATTTAAATCATTCTTGAAGAACTTATATTAATAAACCAATCCACAACAAAAGAAGTGATATTTTGCATAAATTTTTGAATAAGACGAGTTTCAAACTTGGTGTCAAAAAAAGTCAAATGTCATATAATTTGAGATAGATTAAATAGGAAATTAAAGAGTTCAAATATAATGTATTTTATTATTTTCTTTTTTATATATAAATTTTGTCAAACATGAGAATGAACTCAGGATCCCATATATTTTGGAACTGAGCTAATAGATCTTCAAGACCTTGTTTGGTTAATCCCCTACTTGAAGAGTATTTTAACTCGTATGTACTCAACCTCTTTCAACACCATCAGTTCCCTCCAATCTCCATCAAACAGAACAAACCATTAAAAAAAAAACAGAACAGACCATAATGCAGAAATGTGTTCTCCAATATTTTGCTTTCACTTGTTTATTTGGAATACTATGGGAGTCCTAAGGATGAGGTCCACCTGTGTTTATATATGATCTGTTAGAGCTCAAAATTTGTCTCTAATTGTATTATGCAAATCATCAAAAAAATTTATATGTTTACTTGTGACCGCTACGGAAGTGTGATCTGTTTCTGCTAGAAACACCCCCCACCCCCCACAACCCACCCCACCCCACCTCAACCCCAAGCGTCATTTATGGCGTGTTGTTGAAACCTTCACTCTAGCGTCTTAATACAAGATGTGCAATCCTTTTGCGTATTTAAAAAAAAAAGATGGTTCGCTCTCTTGCTAAAATAAAAAACTATGGATAGTATATTTTTGGGGAATATAATCGATTTTTTGTGAGGAATATTATTTGTATTTGAGAATGAAATGTACTCCGTATATAGTATATTATAAAGTCAAAATCATATGACGTCCTTGGCAAACATGTAGTACAGTACTACTAGATGATTGTGGCGTGATGATCCAGATAACATAAATAGAAAATGGCGGGCCCTCCATTATTGGTGGCACCCGGCCGTGACGTCAAAACAATCATAGAAAAGTATTTGCCGTAAGAACATGCAGACATGCAAGCTCAAAGACTTAAAACTTCAGTAGTAAATTGTTTTTTTCTCAGATTGTTCGCTTTCTCGTGGATCATGTAGCACTTGGAGGAATTAGTGTGTCAATCGTCCTTTGCTACATTACTCAATTCGGTGCCTGTTCGATGGTTTGTAGCTAGTTGATTATGGCTCATGATGATTTTTTTATGACAGAAAAATACTGTTGAATGGTTGGCTGATAAACGCTAATATACATAAACTAACCAGCTGATTAGTCATTGGTGTGAACAATCCAGGAGCACAGCCACAGCTGAGCTGGCACCGGCGAGAGAGCTGGGGGCCATGTGCAGGCAGCAAGAAAGCGACGGCGAGGCCTGACATGGCCGGATAGGATAGGAACAGAGAACACGCACGACGACGACGCACCTTGACAGCGAGGGTCCGCAGCGAGAAGATGTTTGGTGCGTCGACGCCGTTGAGGTAGGCCTTGACCTCCGGGATGCCCGACCCGCCGGCCGCCGGCGACACGAACGCCGTGATGGACGACGCCAGCAGCAGCAGCGCCAGGTTGCTGCCGGCGAACACCCAGAACGCCGTCCAGTAGCTGCACGATCATGATCGGATCCGAAAGAAATTAAAGGCCTATCCTATTCCTATATATGGACAAAATACGTAGAGACAAATTAACGTGCTCAAGGACCATTTGTGCCTTCTAATAAATCGATCCACTTTTGGCCTTTTTTTTGGTAGGAGAAAGATCGATCAAAAAGGGGCAAAAAAGCAAGGCAAGGCGAGGCAATGCACTCACGAACGAACCTGGTGGAGTCCATGAGGGCGGAGACGGCCTGGTGCTTCAAGCCGGCGACGTTCTCGACGGCGAGGTTGATGACGAAGCCGACGATCCCGGTGAGGATGCCGATGGCGAAGCAGAAGGCCCACTTGAGCGCCACGTACCGCACCTGGTCGCCCTTGGACCTCGTCCTCCAGTTCTGGTCGAACAGCTCGTTCTCGATCATCCTGTACATCATCCAATCCAATCCAGCAGTCGTCACACACCAAACAAGAGCTAGCCTACATACGTTACAATGCCAATTTGCAAAGTGGATCGAGCGAGCAGAGGCGTTTGTGTTTCCTTACTCGTAGTCGAGGCTCTCGATAGGGCAGGGATTGAGCCGACCATGGCCACCTGGGAGGTGTTGTTGGTAGCGCTCCGGTGGAGTAGGGCCCGGTTCAGGGGCCGCTGCTCCTCCTCCTCCCTCCATGCCCACCGTCACATCCTCCAGCGCCGACGACATGGCCGGCCGGCCGGCCAGCACGCAAGCAGGGGCGAACGAGAGAGCGCACCTGCAGAGGCAGGCCAGAGGAGGTGGAGATGGACCAGGACAGATGAGAGCGGAGGTATAGTTTATGCTCTCCTCAAGTGGACACACACATCTTGTCAAAAAAAAAAATGTGGACACACACAGATGATCCCAAGGCCTGGTCTACATACACCCACACAAGGAATTCTTGCTCTACCATACACTCGTCAGGAAAATTGTTCATAAAGAATGTTGCTCGCCAACAATTCAGAGGTTACTCTTGATAATGCATGCCAACATAAACATAAACAAAGCACACAAGCATGAATCGTCTCTGGCCGGCATATGCAGAGTAGTGTCACGCTGGTGTATGGACCCAGACTACGGAATATCTATGGGAACTCGGGCATGTGGATAGATAAAGAGCCGTTTGGCTTTTCGGTGGCGCGAGAGGCATAGTAGCTGATAGTATGATTGAAGAGTGGTATGGCTTATGTGTGCAATAATTGCGTGCTAAACAAGGGAGATGCTATATCTCTTTCACAAGAAATTTGACCCAGATTTCTTGCGACATCCAGGACCGTACGATTTAAAACCAACGATCAGCTAGACATCCAGTCAATTCACTTGACAACTGAGTTGAGCCTTGAGCCAAACGCACAGCCACTGGTTCTTAACGGGTCCGCCTACAGTATCGGGTATCAGATCTAACCCGTTAACTAACAAAGACCACAACCCACATGTACAGCCAGTGAACAGTAATTACAAAATTGCCATTGACCCCTCCAGCAAGAAAGGAATACACGAAGGGGACGGAGACGAAGGGAACAATCCATTCCCTGACCAATCCCGATCAGATCTGGATCTACAAGCAGCAAGAAGGGAAAAGGGGATCAATAAACTGTATTGGTATGTGCCCTTTTTCTGTTCTTATCCTTTGTTCATCCTCATCCCCCACGGTTCCTTCTCTGTGCTTTGCTTGTCCTTTTTTGAATGATGTCTACAACAACTCTGTTTGATTTGTTTCTCCTTCCTTCTTGCCAACTATGTACAATCATGACGATCTAAACACACATGCCAAACTGAACACATATGTCCAACCGAACATAGATGTCCGAGGGGCAATGTAGGATCATGAGGGAATCATAATTCCATATAATCATCACTAAAATTGCGATTAACTAAATTTGGAATCTAGACTATAACAGTTTGCAAATTAGACTATAATAGTCGCAATTCAACATTACAGTGAGGGATATCCTAAGACCCTATATCTTCCAATTTGTATAGTTACTTAGAGAGACTAAAAACACAACATAGCTAAACTATTTTGGGAACTAATATAAAAGCCAAGACAAGCAGTAGGTCACTATCAATTCATAGGTCCCAATTTTAACATAGATACTGATGATCAGTACCTCACAATTTCAACAAAGACAAGCATGCTGGTGCTCCTCATGACTTACTTAGCAGTAGCAAACATTAAAAAACATGACCAGGATATAGTCGCACTCACTAATGACATGCAGGTCCATTTGAATGCATAGAAGCTGAAAAACCTGACACCCATCCAGTTAAGCACATAAACTGCTTCCTGAAAAAAATTGCAGTTAAATATATTTGCAATTTATACTATAACAGTTTGCAATTTACACTATACCAATTTGCAATTCAGCATTATATCTTGAACACGTAGAGACAGAGGCTGGTGATTATATCTTCACATAAACTGTTGTCCTCATAGCAATCATACCACAAAAAATGCAAGTAATGAAAACTAACATAGGAAGTAGTAATACTTTGTGTTGGTATATCCTAAGGCTTTTTGCATAGAATAGATGTATAGTCGATCAGTTCTTAAACCGGATCCGGATGTTAGTTAGATCATGATACAAGCAAATACCATGTCGATACTATATAAGACATGTTATCCATAAAGTAAGCCACTACCGACTTTCTGTGCTTCATTACTCATGACTCAAGAGCCATTACTAACAAAGATAGCATATTTGTTTTAAGTAAGAAATGAAACAAATCGACCGAACCCCATGACTTAATTAGCACCGGTGAAGCTCAAAAAACATCAGCGGTGGCGATTGGGACTCACTAATGACAATGAGGTCCATTTCAATGGCCACAAGCTCCACAAGATTAAATACATCCAAATCGCCATCCGCACAAAAACAAGATACTGATTTTTACAAATTTAACAAACAAAACATGGGATATTCAATGCTTTTTACAGATAGAGTTTCACTTGTCAACTAGGATATTGAATGCTTGAGCATGCTTTTACGAGATAAAAGATTTTGAAAATTTTCACAAAGAAAACAAGGAACAAGATAAAGATAAGGACAAGGGACAATACAAGGCATACAATACAATACAAGGGACAATAAAATATAAAGTACAAGACAAGGGACAATGCAAACACAATTAGCGAGGTCCTGCGATGATGATTTTTGCTTCTCGGCCTCGAGGGCCTAACGGCCCACTCGGCCTCGGCGAAAGTGTTATTTTCACAATGCGCCTTCAGCGCTAGGTTCATATAGGGAATCAAGCGATGTCATTTTGTATTGTCCCGCCTTTGTATCGCATGTATCGCAGGTCCCCCGTTTTTTTGGACTATGAGATCTTGTTTCAAACAAATTTTATTTATTACAAGGGACATGACATTTGAGACAAACAAGTAGACAGATTTGACAAAGTTTTTATAATTAAAAGGGACATGACAGCTGTGACAAACCAATTGGCTAAGCTAAGGGTCAACAATCACCAGCAAATACAACAGGAAAAGGGACATGACAGCTGCGAGTTGTTGATATTATTACGCAGGACAAATTGGACAAATCAACACAACCACCAGCAGCAGTGGCCACCAAGGCAACCAAAATTGGCTAAGCTAAGGGTCAGCAACTCGAAGAGGAAGGGCATGGGTCAGCAAATACAACAGGAAAAGGGATGGATTAGTAGCTAGAACAATTTTCATTAGGCCAACCAATTAATGTAATTTATTCGAGCGAGCACTTTGTATAAATTCAGTATTATCTTGATTATCAGCAACAATTACATGTAACTCACTCTGCTGGAACACACTGTTGCCCTACAACTTTTGTTAAAAGATTAGTGTGTTAAACGATTTCTGTGACCGACTGTTGTAGTGCTCTCACCTCCCGTGAAAGACCCTATTCAGCCTTGTTGCGAGGATGTTATGTGCTGTACATACTTGAGGGGTTCCAATAATTGTAGCTTACTACTGTTATCTCTAGTCAACTACTCTATTCTGAAAAAGGTTATCTCTAGTCATTGTAGCTTACTACTGTTATCTCTAGTCAACTACTCAACAAGACAAGCCTCAGAATACATGCCTACACTTGAGGGGTTCCAATAATTAACAATTCATAAATGATGCAGCATATGCATCTACTTAACATTTTAAATGTAACCACTAAGATACCCCAAGTATAGGTCCTTTGCAAAAGTGACCATAACATAAAAGACATTGCATCAGCTTGCTTGTTGTTGAGCATATGACCGCTATGTATAGTTCACTACAAAGGAAAGATGGGTGTTCCCATGAGCTAAGACACAACAATCAAGCGTGGTCACTAGGCAATAAGGGGCACCAACAACAAATAGCACCCATGAACAGAACATGCCCAAAACGACAAAGACAATTGAATGATCTAAGTGATGTAAAAATTTTGACAAAATTTTATTTATAAAAGACCAGACATTGCACATATTACACAACATAATTACAGTGACAGAAATGTGAAATTTACTACTAAAAAATGTGCAATCATGAAAAAGGTGCTTCTACATAAAGGAATAAAATATTCAATATCTGGTATGAAAGGACAACATAATGTTTTCTTAGTTCTAGTGGTTTGTCCTCAGCAGCTTCCTCCCTAGTACAGAAGCCCTAATAGTGTCATGAGTAGTAGCCCTACAGTTTAGCTCAGCTTTAAAAGTAACCTCACGCACAATGGATTACAGATTCACAGGAAAGAAAATCAACTAATGTACCATTTCAGCCGCCCATTTCAATCAACTCATGTACACAATGGATCACAGATTCACTATTAGAAAAAGAAAATCAACTCATGTACCTATCAAGGAAGACCATTTGCAATCAAGAAGCTGCTATACCTCAACTCACCAAAGTCAACAAAATCACTATTTCAAACAATAGTGATAAAGTTATTTATAAATAATAGATATTGCACATGTTACACACAGTAATTGCAATATTTGAAGTGCGCAATTCACTACTAATAAATGTGCAATCAGGGAATATGGCGCTACTACAAAAAGGAATAGGATCATAGAAATTAGACTCTCTGGTAACACGTTCAACTTCTTTGATCTGTCCAGTTCTTGCAGCTGCTTCTATGTATTTGAAATGGATATCTGGACCCTCACTATTGGTGCAAAGAAATTTAATATCAATGGATGCCACGTTAAGAAATTTAATTTAATATTAAGGTAAGCCACGTTAAGAAAATACCAACATCAGGAGTGTAACTACCTGGAGCTCAAATAGGATCCCAAGAAAAAGTAGAGGCCCTTGTAAGATTTGAATTGTTCAAATAATTTTATGCAAGCATCAACTCCTAGTTGTTGAGTATTCTTTTCGCAGCCTATTGATGTGCCACATGTTTGACAAAAGTTATAAACCTAGAAAAAGAGGGGGAAAGCAGATGGGTGGAATAAAAATGTCTACAGCAACAGAGCAATATTACCTGCACAACAATCTGCAGATTTGCCCTCAGATTGACAAGAAGAAGGTCCTTCATGCACTCTAGTGCCCACTCCCTTGAAAGGGTGCCAATGAACTCAACAAGTGCCTGTGCAAGGAATTGTTTAATAGAGAGAAAAAGCATATACATTTCAAGGACGTAACTGAACACCACAAACCTGGGGCTCAATGGCATGGGTATTTACAATGACACGCTTGATATCAGGCAACTCGAATAATGCTGCATGAGAAAACACAATATTAGTTTAACAGAGTGGTAAAGAGAAGATATCAGCCAAAACAATGCAAAGGTTACTTGACACGGAGGGCACGCAAGTCACACAACTGACCAACATGAGGGCGGTCATAATGACTGAACATGCCGTTCGCAAGAATGGCATCCGCAACATTTGGGAAAGTCAATAAGTTCATCTCCAAAACCTACATCACAATCGTCAGCATAGGCCATTGAGTGGTTAAGCAGTATGCAGCTCTAGGGCAAATATTCAAATTGAAATGAACATACTAACCTTGGTTTGAAGAAAAGCATGCTCTGGCAAGTTTGGCTTCAGGACATCCAGCAGAAAAGTTGTTGCCTCCCCGTATCATATTTCTCTGTTAATACAAGAATGTAAGCCAAAGCAAGAAACCAAATTACATACAGTAAGTAAATTATATGCACAGTTGCTAAACAACAAAAGAATTTATATATTACTACAGGAAATAAATTATATGCTAACACTACAAAAGATACCTGAAGAAAGAGATCAGTGATAGTGTTATAGTCTACTGGACAACCTCCCTCCATTTGTGACATCATCAGTGCGAAGTTCAGCTCCCTGGTCAGGAAGATACAAATTGACAATGAAGCAAGGATTTCTAAGTTAAAAGAAACCCCAACCAGATGAAATACCTCATATTAAACCCAAGTTTGTTTAAATAACCAATTACCTGTGGATCTGTACGCAAAATTGTTTGCAGGAGGAAGAGATAATTTGGGGTATATCCAACCTGCGAAATAAAAGTTCAAGATCAATAGTACCTTTCAAAGCTCAACTCAGGTATAACTACAAAAGTACTTTACCAAAGCGAAAAATCTACCTGCTTTGAATGTATAAGAATCTTATCAAACTCCCTCCTTTTAGCAAAAGCAGCAACAACTTTACGGGTTGCCCTAGCCTTTATGTATATTTTCAGCGCAAGATCATTGTTCACAGTCTATACATCAAAGGGTACAAGAAATGATTAGCAACAACCAAGACAAAAAGAACGTAATTTGGCAAATTACAGTAAAATCCATAAATTCAATATACACAGCATAGGACCCATCTTAACTTGACAAGATCTCCTAGTTCTTCACTGCACTCCAGATTGTCTTCAGCCAACCAGTTTTCTAGAAGATTCTTTTTGTTCTGATTGACAACAAGTCGAGATAGCTCAAGAGACTGAAAGGCGTTGAGCTTCCCTCGAGTTAGCAATGTGGCAAAGTACTGCAAGAGTGGGGGCGTTTGTCCAGCTTGCACAGGAACACTCTGCAATTTTAATAAACATAAGAATTACTCAGTGTACATGAATCCTGACAGGAGTGCATGTGAGAAAAATAACTGTACTACTTATCATCTTTGTAAAAATTAATAAAAAACTGAGGAATGACCAGATCATCAAGAAAATAGCACCATAGTTAAATTTTTACTAAATTTGCTACAAGATATGCAGAGGTGGGACATTAGAAGGAGGTCCCTGAACCTTAACAGCTTCATATCTCGATTGAAATACAACAAGCTCACTTGAAATTTTGCAACAGTCTCAGGTGTCCTCAAGAGGCCCTGAGGAGACTCTGCAGCCAGCTCAGCTACTTCCTTGTATTTTGTTTGTGCAAACAGTTCCTGGAACCTTTGCACAACCTGCAGTAAATTTCAGAATTTCATGAATTCCTATTCAATATTAATGCATATAAGTATAACTACACATAGTCTATAACTTTGACAGATAGATAAAGAATCATTAGCTGCATGACTGCAAGGATAACGATGCAAGCAATTTGGGAATGAGAAATGGTTTCTGTATGAAAAAAAAGTTTCGTTTAGAGCTCATTAACACCTAGAACATGATTCTGAAGCTCAATTTTTTGGAGGCACTTTATAAGTGACATAAAAAGTCAGTTGTGTGTGCATTTTTAAATCCCTTGGTGTGGACATGAATATAGGTCTTTGGTATCAGTAAAGTATAAGCATAAGTGCTCCTGAGCAGTGTCATTGACAGAAAACCCCTAATATAACAAACTCTAGGTGCAAAATGGTGCGATGTCAAACAAAGTATGTGGTGTCGAAATATAAACATATCTGGAGTGGACTGAAAGTGAACTGATCGATCATAAATTTGACAATATATGACATTTAAATAAATTAGTGTCTCAACTCTGAAGATTGGCTGGACTCCTTTACTTAATCATATTGGTTTTTCTAAGTTTTGCCTTGCCGCACACAACTATTATACACCAATCAACTGGATCTCTCAAGAAAATTAGGGGCACATATTTCAGTGATATAAAAAGGAAAGGTACTGTTGGTCACAGGAGACAGACAAAGGTAGTACAGGAAAAACTAGGCGAATGAGTAAGCATCAACACAGCCAACATATGCATCCATACAAGTCAATAAGTCATCATAGGAGACAAAGACAAAAAGTAGACTCTGCAAGAAAGAGCGGGCTGAGAAAAAAAAAGGTGCAAAGCAAAATAGAGAAAATGCTTAGATCAACTGGTACCATATATCTTACAGAGATATATTGTTTGACTTCAGGCTATGTACAGCAGTTGACAAGTCGGATTAGGCTACAGCAAATCGAACAAGAGCTGCATGGAGCACGTTCACAGGTCCAAATTCCCTAGAAGCCTCAGGACACAGACATAGAACATTTGATAAAGTATTTGCATAGTATTACCATGTCATGTAATGTTAAAATGGTTTCAGGGTCTGTATGCCTTGTTGGCACAAAGTGCTGCACCTGCACTGACTACTGAAGAAATTGCTGAGATACTTTGAACTGAACATATGAGCAATTTTAGACAAAATCCACCCTCAATCCATTTAGTCAAGAACTATCAGAACTACGGTCCATTTATAACAATTAGTTTGTGCAGATTAATAACACAAAGGTGCAGTCCAATTGTCTCCACTATGCAAACTAAAAATAATGCTTACTCACAGAACTGCGGTCCATTTACCGAACCAAACTAAACTAATCCAACTCCTGGTTAATAATTTATAAAGCATACAATCTGGTTACCAAACCAAAGCATATTATTGACATTTAAAATACATTTCTGGTGCACCACAGCCTTACTGACAAAATCACAACACAGGTCTCACCTCCAAGGGTATTCATTACACATCCTGTCTAATCTCTTTTGCAAACAAAAGAAATTGCTACACTAGAATTAAAGATCTGCAGTTTACTGCCCACATGTAAATGCAATCCTCAGCATATATATCAGTACAAGAATGTTAAGTTAAATAGTAATAACAAATTCTATTGCTACTATGAAATGGAGTTTATCTTTCATAAATAGCAGTTCACTAGTATAGTCTAATTGCATATTAGTGAACACAGCACTAGTCAACTGCTATATCTAAATTGCTATATAACAGCTCAACAATACCCTAGGGTTCCAAAATCACTCTCATATAGTTTCAGATTAACTAACTATCTCCATACTCCCATTTCTTCCTTTCTCTGAAATCACAAACATAGAATGACAGAGGAGGTACTACACCCACCACAACTGTAGCAAAAAATAGAACAAAAATCACATCACACCCAAAAAATGCATGTTGAACCTGTCCATGGCACCGGCAGCCACATCCACACAAATCACCTACTCACCGCCGAAGCATCACTCACCATCCCCATTCCGTCAAATCCCCATGAAATTCGGAGAGACAACACTCAATTTAGTAATCCATGCATGCAGCAACCAAATCCAAACAGTGCTCGCCGTTCTACCGCTGCATCTCACCCCGCACGCTCTCCCCCCAACGAATCCCCCACCACAGGAAAAAAATCCTCAAGTGAGATAGTGGCCTGGACGAATGCCCCAACACACATAACAAATCCCCCAACGACATAGTGACAAGGAAGCAACTAGACTCCATTCCCCATGGCGTTAAGGCGAACCCACATGAGATCGACTCTAGAACACATCAAATCGAACCAGATCTACAAGTATAACTGAGAAAATCCGAGCTCATATCAACGGAGAGGGGGCGACGAACGAAGGTACCTGACAACGACAACGAAGAGCCTCTGGACGGCCAACAAATCACCCCCTCCGCCGGTGGATGCGCCCGGTGGATGCGCAGGAGGGAGAGAAGGACGGAGACCGCGGACCAAGCGCCCCCACCGCGCGAGGAATCGCTCCCCCTCCAGCTCGCCGCGCGGCAATGAAGACCCTTCCGCTAGGGCGCTTAACAAAGGGCGACGGCGGCGATTGGATTGGCATCCAAGGCCACAAACCGTAGCGGGTGCACAAACCGACCCGTCAACCAAAACCGACCCGACTTCGGATGGCACCGCCGGCGTGGCCTGGCCTCCGCGTTAAGCAGCGCCAGCCGCACAAGTGACGCCGCGGTCGCAAAGAGAGACAACAACGATTTCTTTCAACAGACAAGTAGGAAAAGTGGCTAAACAAACTTAGGTGGGGAAATCTGAAAAAAAGACAGGAGATAGTTCCTTCTTTTAGTATGCATATTAGCCTTTATTACAGCATATCCAGGATCCATTCTAAAATTTACTCTATCAAGTATCAATTGTTATTTAGATAATTATTTGAATAAAAATGTTTTCATATCTTTGTACCCTTCGACAACTTTTTTCTATATATCTTTTGCATACTCTAGAGAGTCATCCTCGCTCTCCATCTTTGGTTAGCGAGAAAAAAAAAAACCGTAATAAAGAGACTGTTGGAGAGTTTTTTTATCAAAATATTTATTCTAGTAAATTAGAAAGGATATAAAGAGTCTTTTGGAGATGCTCCTAGATTGTTGAGAAATATTTGATTTATTCATAATTGATCTAACCTATGAAGATAAGTTTTCTATGCACCCAAAACTCATTTCCAACCAGAACAGTTTCTTCTTGGAAAGGAGAATATTATTTTTGTCCATCCAGCTATTGCTTGAGTTTGTCCGCGTAACTCTTATAAAATCAGGAACCTTTGACCATGGAAATTTTTTACATATAGCTGGTTTTGAATGTGATACATTTCTTGAAGACAATAAAAAATGGCTTTTACTCCCTCCATTCCAACCTATAAGGTATTCCAATAATCTTAGAGAGTCAAACCATATCAAGTTTGACCAAAAAAATTTTAGAGAAAATTACAAGGATCTCTGACATCAAATAGATATACTATAAAAATATAAATGATGAAGAATCTAATGATATTTAATCCCTCCGTATTGATAAAAGGAAGTCGTTTTTTGGATAAGATTTGGGTCAAACATTGGGAATATAAATCATCGATAACTTTTAAGTTTTTGAGTTTATAAATATGAGAATTATATGAATAGATTTGTCTTAAAAATACTTTCATAAAAGTATACATATATCATATTTTTATAAATATTTCTATAATAACAAGAGGTCAAAGTTGTGTTTTGGAGACCGTGTCGCTGTCCTAAACGACTTATTTTACCAATCTGAGGAGGAATAGTTGGTATCATATCTTATCATATAAATTTGGTCAGACTTGAGATGCTTTGACTCTCCAACTTTTTGGAATGATTGAATTTGGGATGGAGGGAGTATTTCATAATAGCTAAAGAAAAATAAGAAACAAGTACCTTTTTTCTTAAACTATAATGCATCTATGGATGCTAGTTTTTTTTTTGAACTATTTGGACCTTATATATACTTGTTCTTAGTGTTTTATTGCTTGAGATGTACCATATTTATTTAAATCTTTGTTTTATTATGGATTAATCCTACATCTTAACCAAAACAATCAATAATCCAAATTCTAAGTCTTTTTAGCTTTTTTTATATATATAACTTTAACTATGTATCTGGATATAGCTAGGGTACATAGCAAAAGTTATGTATCCAAAATAACTTATGGTTTATAATGAAGGCAGTGTTAAATAAGAAATTATGTGAGTCCCTGCCGTGTAATCTCAAATGTATCATGGATTTGAATAATTGGACTCTAAGATTGAGTTCAGAATAGGCTTTGGGCTTTGGCCCAGGCATAGTCTCGCGGCTGAGCCGGCTGTTCCTCCGGGCCACAAATACGGTTGAGGCCTGCGTCTAGTCGGGCCAGATTGTACTTGCGTCCGTTGCAGCTGGCCCTTCAAGGCGATTTGTAGCATTTTCGTATAAAAAAATGGTTTCAGCCCTTACGGAAGCTCTGGTATAGAAAGGTTCAAAAAAAAAATTTTGGTATAGAAAACCTCTCTTGTGTGTATCCAGTTTCTTGATCATCTATCAACGCATATAGTTGTTCGTTATTACAAAACCGAAATAAATGACTAGGGGTATCTCAAAAACAAGGTTTTCAGCTATGAGAATAACAAAAAGAGGTATCTCAAAAACGAAGTTTTGAGCTATGAGAATAACAAAAGACCAGTAAACACTTCTATAGTGTGTGTGTGTGGGCGAGGGGAGGGGGGTTTGGTCACTCTCTCTCCTTGGAATAGAAGTTGGAGTATATTGCAGGTATAAGAGAAATAAGTAGTCAAAGTTTATTTTGTAAGGACTATTATATTTAAAATACTAGTTGCAAAAAAAAAAATATTTAAATACACTTGTCATTCAGAAAAAAGGGGGATTATCTCACTTCATACTGCCTCTAGGAAACGCAATCACACAATCGAGTGGCGGAGTTAGAGAATTATATGGGGGTGGGGCTTTGCGCCAAACCACGCACCAATAATGTAATAGTCCATAGCAAATTTGACCGACGAATAATTTAAAAACAAGCAATATTGATGTACATCAACAATGAAGTAGCAGTAATAATATATTTGTGCTTACCATTTATCATAATATACTAAACCAATCCGTCAAATAAAACAAAAAAAATTCAAGGTGTTGACAAAAATTCAATCCTTAAGCACTAAATCCTCACTGAAAAAGAAATAAACCATTTATTGTAAGCAAAAAGAATTATATAATGTATCATTGAAAATTTGAAAATAGGTGCATTACCTCTTATAGATCAAATTTGCGCCCTTTTCCTTCCATGTTCATGAAGCGATTAACCACAGCATCATTTGTAACTTTGTTTAATTCTTCTTTTCCACATAACAAATAAGTCTATTACTCAAGTGTGCATCACCCATGCGATTACTAAGAGTTGTTTTCACAATCTTCATCCCGAAAAAATATTCTCCTCCACTGTTGCAGTAGCAATCGGCAATACCAACACAAGTTTCAAAAGTCGATAAACCAATGGATAACAAATATTCTTTTTTTGTTGCCACCATTCTTTTGTGAAAGCTCACTGATCGTATTTATGTTGGAGAATCGATTGTCTTCCCTCACATCAGCAATGTAGAGGCCAAGATGTTGCCTAAGATCCCTCAAATCCATAGAGCTAAAATCATCAGGATATAATTTTGCTAAGTTTACCAAACTCTCCACATCAAAGTCATGAAATGAATCTCTTGGATTGAATGCAGCTGAATAAACAAGCAACTCAGAGCTTGTCTCATTGAATCTGCTATTAAGCTATTTGCTTTACAATGGACATAAGAAAAAGAGAGAGATCAGAGACGTACTGCTGCTATTTGCTTTACAATTGTGAATGCTATCTAGCAATCTCCTTCTCATAAGGGATTGTGGCGTACCCTTGAACAATGGACACGATCAAGAAAAAGAGAGATCAGAGATTCAGAGACGTACTGCATTGCTGCTGCTTGCTTGGTGCTTGGAGTAGAGTCTGTAGAGACGGCGGACAACAGACGATCGCCAGGAGACCGGAGACGGCGGCCGGGCCGAACGGCAGTCGATCTGCAGCTTGCCTCGCACGATCTGTGCCGCGATCGCCAGATGCACAGGGGACTCGGGACGGCGGACTGAGATTAGAAGGCAAAGCGACGCGATCTACTGACTGCTTGCCTTCGTGCGTGCGTGTGTACCAAACTGCAGGGGCGCCGCCGGCCAGGCCGCCGCACGAGCACTGCGTGCGTGCCTGGTGGGCTTGTCCAGTCCAAGTTGCAACGATCAGCCTGGTGGGCTTGTGTCCAAGTAGGCAATTAGCGTAGGCTTCCAAGTAGCGTGGGTGCAGAAAGTTCGGCCGGGGGGGGTGCGAATACCGTAGAATTTTTTCACGTACTCAGAAACTCGTACGAAGCCGTGGGTGCGGTCGCACCCAGAGCTCGTAAGTCGTAACATAGATCCGCCCACTAATACACCCACACAGCAGCAGAGCACGTGTAAAAAAATGTAGCATCATACAAGAGAAGGCTGATGAACACTTGATTTTTTTTTTTTCTCAACACATGTCTGAACCTGTTTTTCTGTATGTTACTAGTACATTGGATGCAGCCATCCTGCACTGCACCCCCTTAAAAAACACATCACATAGTTGCTATATATAATATATAAGCAAAAACACCACGACATTTCCACCAATCTCTAAATTTTCCTGCAGTGACCTTGCAACACTGCTTTCCTATTTTACAGTAGCACTGCCCACATGGTTGGTCCTCAAAAAGACGATGGAAGAGAGGACCGCATGATCTTTACTTGAAACTGGTTATCCACTACGAAACTTGCTGCTGAAGACAATGCGAATGAAAACCAGAGGCGGATGATCTGAACATGCTTCTGTTACGACTGCGGGACGATTGTGCCGACGTAGCCGATACCGACAATGAAAAATGCTACGGACTGGAAGAAGAGGTAGATGAAAAATGGTCCCCTGCCATACGCGAAATCATACCATCCGCAGGAGAAGAGGAAGGCTGCTGCCACCGAGCTCCGTAACGTGCAGCCTGAATTATATATGTTGCTGGAAATTAGTTGCAGGATTTAAGAGCAACACCGGGGAAATGGTAGATTTAATTGCTCCATACCTCTCCCATATCCTCATGAACTGTTTCCTGAGTCCCCCTTTATTAGCTGCTTTCATCTTCATGGCGCTGCCGAGCTTCGCTGTCACAACCCATTCATTTGCCCTACCAGCCTCTAACAAGCCGATCAATGTGGCTTTTGTCCTGTGCAGGGACATGACGTTCTCAAAGGCGACCCAGAAGAAAAGCAAGTGAGAAGACCTGCAAAATTGATGTCATCCGGTTAGGCAACTATGTGAATGATCACCTAGAATCATTAAGGGATGACTATGTTTAATTGGCTTTGCAAGGTTGTCTAAAAGGTTTTCACCTGGGAGTGCCAACAGAGTTCATAAGGGTAATGGCTGAAGGAATGTAGACACAGCCCCACTTCGGTATGCGGACCTCGGGGACAAAGATCGTTGCTGGGATAACGAGGCAGTAGAATGAAAAGGTGATAATATGCGCAATGATCTTGCGTATCAAGAAAAAGTTGTAGATGACATGGATCTTCTTCCAGATCGTCACTTTCTGCATCACAGTCAATAGTATGCGAGTTAGAAGCATGTTCTGCTTGGCCTAAATTTCCAAATTCAGCCATATGAACAGTGATAGAGAGTTTAAATTCTTGAGAATTCGCGTTTGGACAGACCTTATTTGTCACAATCTCCATGAGCATTTTCCTGAACAGGTTTGCCGGGCCGCACGACCACCTGTGCTGCTGGAACCGAAAAGCCTTGAAGGTACTCGGCAGCTCACTTTTCACCTGAAATCAAATTGGGCACATCACGGGGTAAATCTCACTTTTCCTCTTTGTGCAATATGAATGCACTACTGTCTCAAGAAGAAGAAGATGTCTTCAGTTCAATGATAGCCATGGTAGAAAGGCACATTGGATTCTATCTGAAATTGCTGGATATGCCATGATTGGTATGAACTGTACCTGAACATCACCGAGGTAGACAAACTTCCACCCCTTGAGGCTGGCCCTGATGGCAAGATCCATGTCCTCCACCGTGGTCCGGTCCTTCCACCCTCCTGCCTCGTTTATCGCAGAGATGCGCCACACGCCAGCAGTACCTGGTTGCCAAAACTGATCAGCTGATGCTATGAACGAAATGCAAAAGTGTGGGTATGTAAATTGCAAATCACAAGTGGATGGAGAGAGCACTGGTTATTTTGAGTTTAGTTTACCGTTGAAGCCAAAGAAGGCGCAGACGGAGGAGCTAACTTCCTGTTCCACGGTGAAGTGGTAGTCCAGGGACATCTCCTGCATCCTCGTCATCAGGCACTCGTCCGCGTTCACTGAATCACCACAAAGGACAGACAGCATATATCAGATATAACCATCAATTACTCAATACTACTCAGTCCTATACTCATCATCATATTCGCCCTCGTGGACTTCATGGTCAACCTCAAAATAATTACGAAAACAAGTGACAGTAAAATTGTGGGACATGTAGGTAAATTAAATCATCACTGCTATAAAATACAGTGTAAACAGTAGTATTGTTTTTTTTTTCCTGTACAGTTGGGCTGAGCAGACAAATGATTTACTACTGCATCAGGCCAGCACTGCCGTGGGGACATGTGCATTTGTACTCTGATCTTTTCCCCAGTTCACTTTGCTCCGTTCACTTCTGGGTTGGTCCGACCCACTGGGCCACTGGACCAGCAGACCAAGCAATGTGCCTGTGGTCAGGCTAGAAAGGAATCCTCTGTCCGGAAAATGATACTATAATTCTTGTTCTATCTTTTATTAAGCTTTCGAAATTTAATCTAATTCATAAAAAATAGCAATATTCATAACACAAAATAGCTAGGTTCCCTTGGACAGTTGAAGCAAGGACAACAACAACTCCTCCTTAACTGAGTATACATTTTTAGCCCATGAATGGAAACTATACATAAAAAAATATAACAGCTGCTGCCTTTAAAAATTGAGCATGCTTGTCTGGATCTGGATGGGTGTCCTTATCATCTGAGCAGCGTTACTAATGGCAGCTTGATAACCGTGTTCTTTATTGGAGTGCAGTATGATGCTGATGCCTGAATCGAGGGAGGGAGAGGAGGGCACACACAGCACAGGGGCGTGCCTGCACTGCAGCAAAGCAGAGACAGCGGCGGGTCCTGGTCGCGGTCAATTATGCTTTGCCCAGCCCACGCGTCCCGGGATCACCGACGGCCAGCCAGCCGGAGCCGGCCCCGCCCCGTCCATGTTCCGTCGGACCGCGCCACATGGATGCAGACAACCTGTCCGGCCGCGACGGACGGACGGACGGGACCGGCCTAGCCTAGCCCTACTGTTGGTCAGTGGCTCCACTGCCGTGCCGTGCCGTGGTGGGGTGGAGCCGGGAGGGACACGTACACAGTTCATGTAGTTGTGATTAGGGACTTGACACGGCCATACAAGGATTCGAGAGAGGGATGGCAGATGCGTCTGTCGCTCCGTGTTGTGTGCGTAGAGAGAATGAGAGAGATGGATGTATGGAGTGGGTGGCCCTGTGGCAGGGTCAGCAGGGTGAGTGAAGCAGCTTCACTAGTGAAGCTTTTTGCCACTTCACTAGTGAAGCTTTTTGCCGTGCTCCTTTATTTGGGGCTGAAGGGAGACGCCAAGACGGACGGAGATGTTCCACGGAGAAATGACAAATATCTCTGGTTTCAGGGCTGGGCAACGCATCACTCTTCTGTCCCACGTGGAACAGTTCGGTGAAGAATCAAGAATCTCTGCGCGGCACGCGCGAATATGCTACTACTCCCCTGAGCTCCTGACTGACAGGCCCCCAATAGTAAACGGCCTGGATCGCCAGCAATCGCAGTAATAAACCCTCCAAATAACTGTAGCTGCAGCAACTCCGATCCATCACCGTGCTGTGCGCCGGCCGGTCGGTGAGCAAATTAACCGACGGTCCGCGTACGAACGATGACGCATGGTGGTCCGGCCGCCGGAGTAGCGGCGCGCGCGGTCCCGGAACGGCGGAGGGAGGAAGACCGTAGAATCCCAACGGCAGGAGATCCAGGTACCTGGTACGCCATGCCGGTGGGTGTGGGTGACGTGCTGATATGATACGCAGGGGCAGGGCGGCGGCAGGGCAGGGCCACGCGACACGACGACAGCCCCACGAGGGAGGGGCGATCACATGCGGTGCGGTGCGGCTGTCAGGAGCTCGAGCTGCAGGGTCCGCGCCCGGCGCCCCACGACCGCTTGATCAAGCACCGACGGCGGCATCTTGGTGGGTGCTGCACTGCAAGTCTGCAAGGACCGTCGGTGGCGTTGGCGTCTGATCTGGGACTTGTGTACCTACAGTACAATAATCCATACTATACGGTGCTCCACCACTTGCTATAGGCCCGAAAGTCAAGGCCATTCGACACGTGCCCTGGGCCGCAAAAGTCAATTGCGCATCCATGGAACCCCGGTTTTTATTTACCTTATTAAAACTAACAAGACAGTGTGATGATGCATGGAGCATTGTGATTCACTTATCCTTGACCTAGACGCAACCCAATTAATCCTGCATTCTTTACTCTAATCCTACTACTACAACTAGCCTAATAAGGGCCTAAGGCTAAACTAACTTACTACCACCGACAGCATAGAACAGAGTATACTGGAGTATTAGCAATAAAGTTGTAATAATGACGAACAAAAATTGCATTGTTGATGGCAAATAAAATCAAATCAAATAAAATCAGGAGAGTCACTGACCGAATCTCCATCTTGCCTGGACGAGTGCGATCTCCGGGTTGTGGACGAGGTAGGGGACGGTGCGCTTGAGGAAGTCCGGGTCGGGCTGGAAGTCGGCGTCGAAGATGACCACGTACTCGCACTCCCGAACGTACGCGTGCTTCATCCCGGCCTTGAGCGCGCCCGCCTTGTAGCCCTTGCGGTCGTCACGGATCTGGTACGTTATGTTGATCCCCTTCCGGGCCCAACGCTCGCACTCCAGACGAACCATTTCCTGCAGGGCATCATGGCACATCGTCGCATTATTCACATAATATCCAATTATTTACTTCTACTATTTTAATTGGGTGCCAATTATAGTAATTATGATGATGATTAATCCCAGCAAGAAAAGGATGCTAATAAAACAAACATTTTTCACCTAGAACTATACTAATGTCGTCGTCGGCAGAATTAAACGTATAACGCACGCAACTACCCCATTGTAAATTCTAAAGAATGGAGAGCGTAACAGGATCCAATGCGAGGGAGGGAGGGAGGGTGGTCAACACTCTGCACGGCTTTTGCACGTGCCTCGGAGGATCTTTTTTGTTTGCAATTTGCACAAGGGAGGGAGGGAGGATCAGGCACAGAAATCTCGCCTAATCACTACTCTACCTCGGATTGTGCTTAATTACCGGGCCATTTATTGCTTGATACACGTCCCCCAAGCAATCAATGCTCTAGGTCTAGGAATCCATTGTGCCGTGAGATTTGATTTGCACCCCGGCGGGCGTTTTCATTGCACTTTTACTGCCGGAGGAGATATTTTCGTTTCACCACGCTACCAAAAGTAAATCAATGCGCCACCGAAAAAATAATCGACAAGATAGTGAAATTGGCTGTTTGCCGTTCCCGCTAAAAATAGTGAAATTGGCTGTTTGCAACGTTTTTCCCCATATTATATATATAATAAATTTTCTACAACTGTGACCTTGGTGCCGTGACATGTGACGAGGAAAGGACGTGAACAGACATGTGAGTTTTTTTTTTTCACTTTTTTTCCATCGCACACAACTACGCAAGCACACACACAGGTGCAGTAAACCTTAGCCAGTAGAGGCCACACAGACACGGCCACCAGGGCGGCGTCCGGCGAAGCATGATGCGGTGCGGCCTCTCTACTGTAGCGTGAGTAAAGAGGACAAGTGTGGTCGGGGCCAGGCCTGGCAGGATGCCCGGGCGTTGCGGCCACCTTCAATTCGGCTAGTTGGGGTTGGGGACACAAAAGTAAAAAGGCCAGAGGAACCGAAACCATACTCTACTCTAAAAAAAAAAGTAAAAAGGCTCCCTCTCTTTGTTTACTATCCCTATTCTACCCTCACAGGAGTCACAGCCCGCCGTATCAATGGCCACCCACCGACAGGCAGCTGCTGATGCTAATAGTAATACGCATGATTATAGCCGCAGTAAAAAAAAAAGGAAATCCCCGGCGTAATAACACAGGGCAATACCTTAACCATTTCGTCGGTGGAGTCGTCGAGCACCTGCACCACGAGCCGGTCCGCCGGCCACGACAGCCCGCACACGGCGCCGATGGACAGCTGGTACACCTGCACGCCGCCGCCGCCGCAGCCGTAACAGCAGAGATTAATGACTGACCCAACAAATTTAACCCGGATTATTCGAAACAAATTAACCGCGCCGCCGTTAAATGCGACACACTGGCACTCTTGGCCTGCCGGCAATGGCGGGCAAGGCAATGCGGTGGTTGGTTGGTCCGTGCTTACCTCGCGCTCGTTGAACATGGGGATCTGGACGAGCACGACGGGGAACGCGGAGGACCCCAGCTCCGGGTCGTCCTCGGGCAGCGGGTCGCAGCGGTACCGTCGGTCGGGGCGGAGCCGGAGGAGGCGGACGCCGGTGATGACGATGGCCATGTACATCCGCTCCAGGAACAGCAGCACCGACATGGTCAGGCACACCGCCACCGCCAGCCGCAGCAGCGGCACGATCACCGGCGCACGCACCTGCGACCACGCCTCCGGCAGCGCCGCCGCGTTCAACGCCGTCGCGTCCATCTATCGGAGCTAGGCGGCAGCAGCGCACAATGTGGCCGCCGGCAGCAGGGTGGTGGCTCAGCTGAGCTGCCTGGTGGGTATCTGCCGGGGCCGGGCTGCTGTGTTGGGGCGCGCGGCGCGGCGGGGGCTGGAGTGGGAGTGCGGGGAGCGGAACGGGGGTTTATAGAGGCCACCCACGTGCTTAGCCTCAGCGCGGCATCAGGAGCCGTAGGGTTTTGTATATTCACTGTGCTCTACACACTAATAATAGCCTAATACCTCACTGCCTCCATCCCACTGCATTCATTATATTATCATTATTTATTTATTCTAATGATCTAATCTATAAACAAAGCATATATATATAAGTATTTCCAGAATACCTTTTTTTTACTGTGCGAGCTACTGGTACGAATACTCCTAGCAGAGTATTATTTTAGCGTGGACTGGAGGAAATTGCAAGTGTCTGTGTGCGTCAGTTGCAATTGGCGCCAAAGATGCAGATCCAGGTGGTGTCCAGAAAAGAAAATGGCGGGAGCGTCGGCCATCCGCCCATCCTTCATTGATTCATCGGAGTCTACTGTCTCCTACCGCGAGGAACACACACACACATCAACAGCTAGCGAGATTAGAGTTTTTATTAGGAAAAAACCATAGCGGCACCACCGACGAAACCCATGGATCGTGATCGAGCATATTCACACTCTACACTCACAGCGACAGTGCTGCTCCAGCTCGGCACAAGGTCACTTAATTACTTTTTATTTTATTTTACTAGTGTGTGACGTCACGCACCATCTCTGCACAGTTTGACCTGTGGAAGTATAACTGTGTAATAAGCGAGAAGGTGAGGTGATGTGCATGATTGGCGTGATGAGAAGGAGACGGTAAACAAAACACAGTAACATGGGCGATCAGACAGAGCAGTGGGGGATTAACAGTAAAAGCGAGGACGGATGGAGCCGATTAGGGCCATCATTGTCGCGGTGGGGACGAGAGGGGTAAATGGGCCAGGCGAGGGGGTGTCGGTGGCGCGGATAGCTGGAAGAGGGGGGAGCGTGTGTGAATCGTGTGATGTGCTGCAAGCCTGCAATGCACTTGTTGTACTGGAGGCTGGAAGTAGCACGAGCTCGTGTTGTGCCGGTTCCTGCCGTCTAGTTCAAGATGTGCTGCTTCTGCCCGTGGTTAGATGGTTGGTTGGCTGGAAGGGAATCCGTTTTTACTCCATTGATGACAGAAACTACAGTAGGCAGCAGCAGACAGAGGGCACTTTTGGGTTCTTGGGATCGGCTTCAATTAGGGGCAGCAGCAGCAGAGGAGGAAATCAAAAGGTAGTAGGGTGGCGAAAGCAAGGATTAGAAAGAAGAAAAAAAAAGGTGATTAGATGAGTCAAGTTCCTATGTAGTAGTAATGCAGGTGCCCGCGAGTGGAAGAGCCTTTTTTGTCTCCATGATTCTCGCAGAAATGATGATTTGCCTGAATCACAGGCCAAAAACAGCCAGAAAATCACATTCGCAACCCCTGTCGAGCGTTTAGTGTCTAGGGTTATGCAAATCGCCGGACCCGTTTATCATCTTTTCAGCGCATCTCCACAGAAAGAAAGGATAAGCGCCCGCCCCCACTTGGCTTTGCTTGGCTTTCCAAACCGACCGCAGCCAGCGTCCACAAGACAAGGGCAGGCATTAAGAGTAAGACGGGGGCCGTGTTTCCTCGCGGCGCGGCCAAATCCACATGGTTTCGCCCTCTTGCCGCGCCACAACACGCGCAGCGTAACCGGCGTCTCCCGGACAAATCGAGTATTTTTATTCAGAAAAAGAAACAAGGAACGCCTCGTGGATCGCCACCATGGCCGTTCAACGCCGAGACTGGAGTGAGATCGGCGGCCGCTGACCCCACCATTTACCACCAACACCACCACTGCCGTCGGCGTCGGCGCCTGTTCCTGTTGCCGAATGGAGTCGTAGACTGGAGAAACGGCTTCTCCCTCCTGTTTCACGCAGGCTGGCACGGTACGGCGTGAAAACCGAAGAAGCACAGCAGCAGCAGCAGCAGTAGCATCGGCATGGAACATGTGTGCCGCAGAGCCTCATGCCCACACTTTTTTTTTTTTTTGACCGCGGCTAAGCCCGAGCTGGCCCGGGTAACAGTTCGAGGCCGGTTACTTACAGCAGCGGCCCCAAATGGACCGGGCTGGGCCTATCCAGTCCTCGCGTCTGGTAAGGTAATTTCTCCCTCCCCACGGGAGATTGACTTTCACTCACTGTCACAGAAAGGGTGTCCGGCCTGCCGCTGCGCTGCCATGCCAGCCCTGGAGTGAGAACTGTGAACGAGGATGGCAGGACACAGGCAGAGAGCCGAGCGATGTCGCATGTGTGGGCGCGCATGCCGTGGCCGTGCGATCGGGATCCATGCGGGCGGATGGGCGCGCGTCGGTCGGCGCTTGACAAGGACGCAGGCAGCAGCGTTACAAATCTGTCTGATACCCGGATTTGGACCGGGGTTTTGTGCGTGGATCCAAGATTGCATCCGCGCGCTGGGGGTGCTGGGGGCGAGGAGACTTGCAGCAGCCTTGCAGGGGATGTCTTAGATCTTACTGCACTGTCAGTACTTGAGCTATCCGTCTGGTAACCAGCCTGCATCTGCATCTGCATGCATATGGTGCCATCGGTAGCACTGCAGCAGTGGAGCAGCATGTGAGCTTGAGAGCGAGTGACTTGTCTGATGAACCTTATCAGGACATGGACGTTCAGCTAACGGACTGTTTTTTTTCTTCATGGAGAGGATTGGATTCTCGCGATCGATCGAGGCACTGATTACGCGGCTAACATAGAGGACGGGAGGGAGGGACATGGTGGTGCAATCAAGTGGTCAAGGGGATGGAAAAGGATGTGTGTGCCAAGAAGCAGCACAGGATGGCGGATGATGCCGCTGTTCAGAATTCAGATGACTCTGCAGTCAAGTATTATTAAGCTTATGTAAGTAAGTAAGTAAGTAAATAAAGTAAATTGATTTGTTGTTCCGACAGATGTAGAAACAAGAAAGGCTGCCTGCAGACAATGATTGGAGGGAGAGGAGCACATGAAGCTTTGTTCTCGATTCAGCATGAGGCTGTAACATCCTCCACAGGTGAACTGGTGAAGATGGAAGGGTTTATTGGCTACCATGCCAATTGCAGTTACTGTACCATGTAAAGTCCTGCTTGTTTAACTTTTCAGCAACTGAAATCGGGTATTGTGCACCTGATGCAGAGGCCTTGTTTTCGCAGTCTGTGCCAGGAGGCATTTTCCTCAACAGGTCGGATAGCTCGCTGGCCCACAAAGCACCACACCTCACCAGTCACCATGCATGCATGGTGCATCCGTGTTGGGCGCTGCTGATCTCGGTAGGATTTGGATGTACTCCTCCCTCCTACCGCTACTTCGCAGTTTATTTCACTTGATTGATAACGACACGACACGCATCGCAATTGAGCAAGCAATACACAACATATATATAATTTCACAACAGCAATGCGGTGAGACTTGTCTCGACTGTGTGTATCAGGAGTCAGTTAATGTGCTGTCTCAGCTACAAGTTCAGTTCAGTTAATTTGATGCCGCTGACCGCTCAATTTACAGAGCAACTGATGGAACCTGACGGTCAGGAGGACCATCGATCTACCTTTTTTTCCTTCGTTGATCGATAAATCCATCGATCTACCTTTGTAGTCTCAACAAGGGCAGAAGGAGAAGGATCTATTGTAGTGCAGGTGGCGGTTTCTGACGGTTACGACAGCTAGCTCCCATGCTCTTTTGAGCTGCAACCACCTTCGGATCGAGTCCGATGACTAGTTACCACCGACACTCAAAGCTTAACACACCCTTTTGTACTACTCACATAGTCACATGCTGCCCTGAGTGACGTAGCACTCAGCAACTCCATCAGACATTGTATCCCCTCTCTTCTATAATCAACCAGTTATCATGAGTGCACCAGTTACACTAGTAGGAGCACAGAGTACTACTAATAGTCTAGTAATACCTGGGCCTCGTTTAGTTGGCTAAAGTTTCTAACTCTTTTTTCACTCTCTCTCCATCACATCACATTAAATACACCAAAAGATATATGTTTGGAAAGATAAAATGTAGGTAAAAAAAAATAACTAATTATATAGTTTAGATGTATATTACGAGATCGATTCTTTTTGAGCCTAGTTACGCCGTGGTAGGATAATATTTACCACAAACAAACGAAAATGCTACATGAGTGCTACAGGAGTTCCAGAAGTTACTTTTGCTAAAATTCCTAACATCTAAACGAGGCCCTGTTATAAGGAAATGACAAAGGGTAGCTTTGTCCTCCCTTCCGTGACAAGCCACTAGGGCATCCGAAAAGGAGGACAAAGCCGTGCAACTCTGTCCTTCCCCTGTTAGCTTTACACGGCCCTTGAGCAGATTGCTCGCCTCGCCTTGCCTCGCCTCCTCGTCTCACATATTCTCAATTTCTCATGTGCCCTGCTCCAGCCTCTGCTTTGTAGCACATGATCTCTCTTCTCTCGGGCTTAATCACCGATCCGGGTCCGTGATCAGCGGCGGATCCGGAGATGATTGGGCGGCCACGCATTTACCCGGCCCGGGGACATGTGCCGACCCGGCGTTGCCGATACGCCGACGCCGATGCCGACGCCGCTAATGGAAGAGCTACACGTACATTATTAGCTAGCGTAAACATGTTTCTCCGGTGTGTCATCTTGGCCTAATCACGTGTGGTGTGGTCGTTTCTTCTCGTCTTACGTCATTTTTTGTACGTCTGTACTTAACCACTGTGCTCGTGGGGGCTCCATCATCATCACCATGGTATCCGGATCTGACCGTTGAGCGTTGAGTGGCCAAGGCCAGTACAGGACCACTGACCGGACATGGAGGGCATATTCTGTATTCAGTGATGGTGGATTCTGTAAGCTTCCAAATCGACGAGCGCGTTGGGCTGTAATTCTGTGATGAACTCGTCGGGCCAGATTGCTCACTACGAGGCCTTAGCCTTGGCACAGCTTGTGAGCTTGGGCCGCATCCGCACTAACCGCTCGTCAGGACCTAATATTTGGCACAGCTTACCATACTTATTGTTGTGATCTATTTTTCTTACCACACACTGATTTCTTCCTTCCCCTGTCACAAAGGTACACTGATTTCTTCCTTCCCTGCCACAAAGGTATGAGCTGAGATGAAGCTAAGAAAAGTAGTTTATCCCAATTCTCTCCTCATTTTTCTCTTATCCATACATGAAGTTGTTGGTGAAGCTATTTTGTCTAACAATTTCTTCAAAACAGCTCAGCTTCACATACAAAGTTGTTCATGCGCCGTGACAAATGGAGCCTTAGTCGTACCAATGTTGCCTACCTTTCTCGACGTGTGCAGCAATAGCACATTACATCCACTCAAAAAACAAAATTAAAAAAGCACATTACACTTCTAAGTTACTATACAATGGCATTCCACGGAAACACGGCACGCCAACTCTCAACTGGCAATTTTTTTTTCATCATCGAACACATAGATACACGGGCATGGCACGAAACCTCCAACAAAACAACTCTTCACATCGACGACGATTCGCAGGAGAAGCGTAGTAGAACGCAGCACGGCTCCGGCAACTATTATTCACTGCTGCTGCTGCAGCAAGCAGCAGCAGCTTCGGCACAACTGCAACTGCAATGATCAGACGACGCGGCATGCATTCAGGCTCAAACAAGCTCAAATCTCAGCCGAGCAGCTTGAGCATCTCCTCAGCGCTGCTGGTGGTGAATGCGCCGCCTTCCTCAAGGTTGAGCACCTTAACGACGCCGTCCTCAGCCAGCAACGCGTACCTCCTGGACCTTACACCAAGCCCCACAGGCTTATCAGAGAGGTCCATCTCGACTCCCAACGCTTTCGTGAGCTCCAGGTTGCCATCCGACAGCAGCATGACGTCGTCACTCTGCAGCCCCAGGGCCTCCTTCCACGCCTTCATCACGAACGCGTCGTTCACCGACACGCACGCCAGGGTCTCCACGCCTTTAGGGCTTGTTTGGTTTGCGCCCTGGAGTAATTTTGCCTGGAAGATAGGCCGTCTGTATGTTGTTTTGGTGTCCATTTGGTTTGAGCCCGGAAACAAGACTGGATCAGGCGAGGCAACCTCCGCCAGGCCAACGAAAATGGTCGCCTGGCTGAAGCACGCTGGTGCCTGGGCTCATTCAATACGATAATCCACCTTTTGTCTCTTCTGTTTTTTAATCATTTATCTTTTTTTTTTTTTTTTGTTTGTCTCAACGTCTGGATATAAAGTTGTGGCCGAAACACCTTTTATATGTTTTCTTATATACAATAATAATCCCTCACTAAATTATATGTATAAATCACTATTAACTAAAATAATAAAAATAGTTTTTTTTATTTTTATATCATTGCTTCATAAAACATTATTTTATTTTACCTTTATTTTAATTGTGTCTATTGCTTAAAGAATAGGTTATAAACACAAGAAAATATATTTTTCTCCTTCTTCAACTTCTCGGGCACAGGCTTCCAACCAAAATGGACTTACTCTCTATTTGCCCTGGCGAGGCGGATTCTATCAAAATTCAGGCAACTTTCAAAAGAACACTTTTACAGGCGCAAGTCATCCAGGCCCCAACCAAACGGGCCCTTAGCCCTCAGCTCGCCCGCCTTCTCCACGAACCCAGGCAGGTGCTTCTGCGAGCACGTCGGCGTGAACGCGCCGGGCACCGCGAACAGGATCGCCTTCTTTCCTGACGTTAGATCCGACACCGTCACCGTCTTCAGCTCACCGTCTGATGGGTCGAAGTAGGATAGCGTCGCGTTCGGGAGCTTGTCGCCCACCGCGATCGTCGATGCCACCACTGGGGACGCCGACGCCGCCGCCCGCCTCCTCGCTGTGCCGGTGCGGTGGTGGTGGCGGTGGCGGAGGCCGGCGGTGGTCAGGCGGTGAGAGGAGAATGAGAGGGATGGGGACGAGAGGACGAACCGCTTGTTGACGCCGGTGGTGGTGAGGGAGGCTGCCGCCGCCGTAGTGGTGGTGGTGGCCATTGCTGCTGCGCACGATGATGAGGTGTTCGACGGAATGCTATCTGCTTGGGTTGGGTTGCGAGGCCGAGGCGTGCGGGGGATGTGTGTTTCGCGGCTGCGGGCGCGTCCGGCGTGATAGGATTCGGGAAGCGCCGGGATTTGGTTGGTCCGTCCGTCGGTTGCTTTGCTTTGATGCGGGGGGCGACGAACGGGTGGACGGCGAGTCGATGGGCTGGATTACACGGTTGTGGCCCAACAGTATGGAGATGTTTGGGCTCGAGTGATGCTCTGGGCCTTGTAGCCTGTTTAAGCTGAGTCTGACTGAGTTGGATCGAGTTTTCCGTTTTCTTTTCCTCTCAAAAAAAAGTAATCTCCCACGTCTCTTCGGAGACATCCCATAGTCATCTCTGACAAAATTAGCATCTTCATCAGAAATGAAAAGCCTTAAAATCCTAGCTATGAGCTGCACACCAATTTATCTATGTTGAGCTCGGAAACCTAATCAACCTTTTACGTTTGTTGCAAAATGCTTTTTTTTTTCTCTGTGTGTGTATGAAGATGCTGTGGGACCTTCATGAGGCCGGTCACTAATTTATAAATTGTCAGCAAGGCCTATGCTAAATAAGTTAGGGTTAGGGTTCCCCATGTCAGCTGTGCGGCATGGGTTCGTCTTCCTGAGTGGCGGCTCCGGTGAGCGACGGCGTGGATGGGCGGAGGATGGCTCCAACATCTACGGCGGTTTCCCCGACTTCACGGCGGCGGCCGCCTCGAAAGCTGCCCTTTGGGGTTCTTCGTCGTCCGGCGTTTTGGGGCTTTCCGGCGATCCTTGGGGCGCCGGATTTCTCATGGTCCGGCGATGTGATGGCCATTGGTCATCTTTTTCAAGCCGGGCGTTCAACGTCAACAAAACGTCTTTGATGTGCCGCCCAAGATGGCGACTAAAAACTTTGTTTCTTCGCCGGGGGAGGAGGTCGGCCAGTGTTACGGACTCTCGCCGCCGGTGGCGAGGAAGACCGGAGGTGTTTACAAGGACCCGATTGTAATTTCTATTTTGTTCAAGGGTGTCTTTGTAACATGGGCTGTAATCACCAAAAATATGAATGAAATATACCCGGTTTCTAAAGCCTGGATAACGAGCCAGCCGACTCGGCTCGTTATGGCTCGTTAGGATAACGAGCTAGTTTCATTCGGCTCATTATCTTAACGAGCCAAAAGTCCAAATTCGGCTCGGCTCGTTAAAGCTCGAGTGGCTCGTTAAGCTCGGCGAGCCAAGGACAAAAAATACCCAAAATATAATATTTGTATTCATCTAAAATTTAAAAATTATAATAATATAAAAAATAATACATCTAGGAACCTTAGATTGAAAAAAAACTTAATATGCGCTAACATATGTAATGCACGACATAATGTAATACAAAACTAATATAGATTTTCTTCGCTTTTTTTCCTTGTATGTATAGCTTGTTTGGCTCACGGCGGCTCGCGAGTTAGCTTCGAAGTTGGCTCGATATAGCTAACGAGCTAAAATCTTTGCTCGGCTCGGCTCGTTAGTCTAACGAGCCGAAATCGAGTCGAGCCGAGCCCACGAGCCGAAGCGAGCTAACGAAGCTTCGAAGTTTTCCGTCCAGCTTTACCGGTTTAAAAAAAAAAAAAAAAAAAAAAAGACCAGCAAAAGCACATGAATTGAGTATATAGTCTAGTACATTCGTCGTGTACGACTAAATTTAAGTTCTTGCCTCAGAACATGTGTGCTCCTATTTTTCTATAGGTGTAAATTGTAAAACAGTACGTATAGTAACATCCTTATAATCTAAAAATAAAATCAAGATTCTAGAACAAAAGAGATCAAGGAGCACGCTAGCTGATTTGCCACTAAAAGTCAACGTACGAAAATTATCAAGATTTTTGCTGATCGATCCGTCCACCACCTGGCAGCTAAGCCACGTTAAGAAAAACACGGGGCCCGGCCAGCTAAGCCAACTAGACAAGCAACAAGCCGGTGTATGATGGGCCGGTCAATTTGTTTAAACTGACAGAAGTTGACCGGGCCAACCAGGCCAAGCGGACAACAACTGGACCTACTCCTGTCGCTCGCAGGGAACAAACATTGGTCCGTTTGCGTAAATTCCGCGTCATGGGGCGAAACAATGGCTCGAGACGTAGCCTCGTCGCATTTGACCGATGACCCGCCGCCCCCGCACTTGTTATCTCTTGCCCCTAGGCCTAACTTGTGGAATTCGTTCGTTTATCTCCGGGATCGGTTCACTGTTAGGCCAGTCGAGTTTTATTTCATTGTTTTCAAGACTATCGTGTCGATAAAATAAAATGAAACTTCGATGAAACCCCTACTCTCAAATGGAGAGTTTCATCTTGTAGTTTCATAGGCATTTAATTTCATGACTCGGAGATAGTTGGTATTCGCCAAAGAGAGTTTTACCAAGATGAAACTTTCTCCTTCTCTCCTCGAGTTTCATGTAAAAAGTGGACTTTCGTTGATGTGGCAATTTTATTTAATGTGCATGAAACGCCTATAAAACCCCCATGAGACTGGCTTTAGCGTAGTTTCACTTCTCCTCAGACACTCCTAGTCCCATATACTGATATACAATACAAGTATACTATGCTCCCCTGTCCCTTGTATATGTAGATCTTACTTCTATAAACATATTTTTTTAAAAATATTATTAGTTGACACATGTCGATACCAATGGACACATGGTTTGTTTGTAATTAACGAGCAAGATTGTTAAATCATATCATAAATAAATCCATTTCATTATCATAGGTGTTTCCTTGCCGGGTACAATATGCTACTATGATGCATCAATCTCCCCAGATACTAATTTGAAGATCAAAAGACAAGCTGGTTTAGGAGTTTATATATATTATATAAACGCTAGTCAAGCAAATAGGCTAACCGTTTTGTGAAAGCAATTATGAAGGAATGCAACTGTGTCTTGGCTGAGGCTTCGGCCTTAGCCCTTGGTGCAGACGTTTTGAAATTTTTGCAGGTATGGAGACCTTTCATTGTACTCCTCCGTTCTCTACAATCTTTGCAATTTTTTGACTATATAAACTGTGTTTGATCGCTTTCGTCTTATTCAAATTTTTATGTAAATTATAAAACAAACAAAACGTCATTACAATATCTTTAGTGATGTAATAAGTCATAACAAAAGTGGTAATATTTATTAAAAAAAGTTGAATAAGACGAGAGGTCAAACACGCAGTTTATATGAGTCAAAAGAATTGCAAGTATTGTGGAATGGAGGGAGTAACTGACAATCAACAAATTGTCAATTTCATTAATGAAAGGGATCATGCAAATCCGGCAAGGTGGGATATAAAGCCCAACACACAAAGCTTCATCAACATCATCTCGGCAAATTGATAGGAAATTAAACACAATGGCTCATATTTTGGCCAATCAAGCACAAGATCACTTCAGTAGCTCAACAGAGAACATTGATGCAACAAGTACAAACCCTATGCATTTGAATGGCTGCCCCTTTTGGCAGCACTAAACTCTGTAATTCCTTCTTGCATAGTGTGTACTTCAAAACAGATTTGCTACCTGTGTAAATCAGTTCATTTCAAAGACACAGACTTGCTCCTTTTTGGCAGTGCGTACTTCAAAACAAAGAACGCATCAGCCTTCCTAATACAACCAAAAAAAAGATACACAAAAATAGTAAGACCAACCACAATGTATATGGACTATTTGGTCCATAGAGTGGGAGTCGTATCAGTAGTCTTTAGTTATTGTTTGTTTCACAGTGTTGGAGTCTATATGGACCAGTAAATGAGACCCATCATCACATATAAGACCCACGCCACCAGCCCCCCCTCCTCTTCTCCACACCAGAGAAATATTTTTCTATTGCTTATGGGTTGCCCACAAGGATGGCAGCGGATCGGGTTCGGGCGGGTATCCGCGGGTTTCGGGTTTTTGGGTTTCGTGTTTGGTGTTGGTTTTCACCCACGTTTTCAAGTTCGGGTTCGGGTTCGTGTCGGGTTTAGTTTTTCACCCGTGGATATCCGAAAATAAATCATTTGGAATTAAAACTCATATTTATAATATGTTAATAATAACTTGTTTACTAGATTATTAAAGTTATTCAAATTTGACTAATGAAAATATTTATTAAAAAATATCTATACATGTGACTATGTGTATATATATTATGGGTTTTGGTTATCCATTCGGATTTTAGGTATCCGTTCGGGTTTTGGGTATCCGTGGGTTTAGTTTTGGTTATGAATTTCCACCCGAATCGGTTTCGGGTTCGGGTTTTTGACTTTGGGGTTTCGGTTTTGGGTGCATGGAGACTCCACCCTATCCGAACCCGACCCGTTACCATCCTTAGCTGCCCATAGCCTTATGGGTGACTTTAACTATGGACTCCTCTTGCTTGTTCCACAATGTTTCAGCCAGTCCTATAAGGAATAATTTAGTCACCATGGACTACTTTTGGAGTACATTGTGGTTGCTCTAAGTGCCTATTGGTCGATTAGTATGATACACAGGGTTGCTAAATCAGACCCGTCTAAATCAGCTCATTTCAAAGAGACAGATTGCTTTTATAAGAATGGGTACACGAAATGTTATCAAGCATTCATACAAGTCTAGGTACCCGACCCTACTCTTGGATTCAAGGAATCCTTGCCAACAAGGAGTTGTTTTTTTGAGAAATCCATCAAGGAGTTGTATGTGAAGCATTTTTTTTTGAGACTACACAAGACAACGCAGACGCTCAACACGCACGCACACTCACCCCTATGAACACACGCGACGCAAACCCTACCCTATGAGCACCTTCGAAGGACCGAGCCGGCAAATCTTGAAGTTCGGTCACCCCGGGCGCCTCGCTATCGACGGGGACGTCGCCTACCACTTAATGCACTGCGCCGGAAAATCCTGAAATAAATCAGGGATAAATTGTCGCACCCAAGATTTGAACCCTGGGTGGGAGTCCCCCAACCAATGGCCTTTGCCATTGCACCGTGAGCCCCTTGACATGTGAAGCATTTATCCATCTTGTGTTGTGCTAAGTTTGTATAACCACATTGATTCAAGTGAGATCTCTCGAGCTTGATCTTTGTATTTAGCTTGAGAAAAGGTAGGGAATAAAGAGAACCAAGCCTTGTGTGGCTTTCTCAACAACGAGGAAACTCAAGGTTAAATCTCGTGTCTCTTGTGTTCGTCTTTATTCTTATTGTTTATGCCATATTTAACGGATCTATGTGAGACTATCTTTGAGTGCATGAATCTCAGGAGAACTTCTCTGCCCATAATCTACATGTCATGGTAACAAATGAACTCAAACTTGGTTAGTAAAATTTGTAGGTTGTGTAGGAAGTTTATTTTTTAGATCAGGCATCCAGTTTGTACCGGATATCCTATCAATACTAGACATTCTGTCGGTACTTGGCATATGATTTGCTACGAAGATGTTGAAAGAAGATGTGGAGGAGTCCGGTTAGAGTAATAGGCCCTAGTTTCCGTGTTTAATTAAACTGATATAGTTTTCTCTCACAACAAATCAGCAACAACCGGCTTATAAACCAAAAAAATTATTTATAATTCAATATATGCTTGTTTTTAGCGGTTGAAATAACTATAGATTTTTTTTTTTTTGAGAATGACACAGTACAACGCAGACGCTCACAACACGCACGCACACTCACCCCTATGAACACACGCGACGCAAACCCTACCCCTATGAAGCACCTCCGAAGAATCGAGCACCGACCGACAGATCCGGAGATTCTCGAAGTCACCATTGGGCCTCGTGGCGCCGACGGAACGTCGCTACCACTTAATGCATAACGCCGGGAAATCCTAGGAAAATGAAAGGTGCAAGCACCGGGATTTCAACCCGCGGTGGGTAGGGCCCCCTTGGATCCCTACCATCGACTTAGCCAATTTTGCCAAGTAGGAGTACGTCCACCAATATGATGCCACATTTCCTCGCCATCATCCCTAGACAAATGTCAACATCAATTAGCTACAAGCATTCATCATACTTCGTGCATGTATGTGCCCGAGTAAATGATTAGTCATTAAAGAAGCACGAACGAAGCACGTCAGGGGTTGACTCCGTGTGCCGTGTTGACCAGCGTGGGCCTGGGCCGAGTGGAGTCCAGTAGTCCAGTACCTTCATCCATTTCAGGCGCTCGGCCGCCCCACTCCCCCACTCCCGCCACCCATTGATGGAAAACAGAGTACGCCGGAACCCAAACAGAGCAGCCACGCCACGCCAAGCCACCGCAACGTTGACCGACTCTGCCCCTCCGAAGCGCTCGTCACATACACCCACCCACCCCAATCCGCCGCTCAGTCAGTCGCCGCGTTTCCCCAAACAGACGATGGCTCGCCCGCCTCCTCCTCCGCCGCTCCCCGCGGCAGCGCTCGCGCTCCTCGTCCTCGTCCTCCTCTCCGCCACGGCGCGCGCGCAGCAGGAGTACGAGGCGAACAAGCAGAACGCCTGCTACGCCACCAACTCGAGCTCCGTCCTGGGCTACACCTGCAACGCCACGACGGCCTCCACCTCCACCCCGTCCTGCGACTCGTACCTCATCTTCCGCTCCTCCCCGTCCTACTACGACACGCCGGTCTCCATCTCCTACCTCCTCAACTCCTCCGTCCCCGCCACGGCCGCCGCCAACGCCGTCCCGACGGTGTCCCCGCTCGCGGCCTCCAGCCTCGTCCTCGTCCCCGTCCCCTGCGCCTGCACGCCCGCCGGATACTACCAGCACAACGCCTCCTACACCATCCAGTTCCAGGGCGAGACCTACTTCATCATCGCCAACATCACCTTCCAGGGACTCACCACATGCCAGGCGCTCATCGATCAGAACCCCGTCCATGACAGCCGCGGCCTCGTCGCCGGGAACAACCTCACCGTGCCGCTCCGATGCGCGTGCCCGTCCCCGCGCAGGCTGCTAGTGGGTTCAGGTACCTGCTCTCCTACCTCGTCATGTGGGGCGACGATGTGCCGTCCATCGCCGCCAGGTTCCGTGCCGACACCCAGGACGTGCTCGACGCCAACAGCCTCGCCGACGACGCCATCATATACCCCTTCACCACGCTGCTCGTCCCGCTCAAGGCCGCGCCCACGACGGACATGCTCGTGTCCACGGCGCCGCCGCCGGCCCCGACCCGGCCGCAGCCCACGCCCGCAACGTCGGGCGGGTCCGGGAGCGGGAAATGGGTCGGCGTTGGCGTCGGCATCGGCTGCGCCGCGCTTGCGATGGCAGGAATTCTGGGCTTCTTCTGCTTACGGGCCAGGCGGCGCCGGCGGCGGCAGCGGCTCGCGGATGGGGAAAGTGTCCGTCCACGCGGCAAGGTGATCATCGACGTGTCCTCGTCGGCGGAGTACGGCGCGCTGGCGTCGGGGAAGCAGACCACTAATACGACCACGTCCTCCACGTCCTCCGCGACGAGGTCGCTGGCGGCCAGCGACGTGCGCGGCGCCGTGGAGTCGCTGACGGTGTACAAGTACTCGGAGCTGGAGAAGGCCACCGCGGGGTTCGCGGAGGAGCGGCAGGTGCCGGGCACGTCGGTGTACCGGGCCGTCATCAACGGCGACGCGGCGGCGGTGAAGCGGGTGGCCGGCGACGTGAGCGCCGAGGTTGGCATCCTGATGCGCGTCAACCACTCCTGCCTCGTCCGCCTCTCTGGCCTCTGCGTACACCGCGGCGACACCTACCTCGTCTTCGAGTTCGCGGAGAACGGCGCGCTCAGCGACTGGATCCACGGCGGCGGCGGCGCCGGCACCACGCTCCGGTGGAGGCAGCGCGTGCAGGTGGCGTTCGACGTCGCCGACGGACTCAACTACCTCCACCACTACACGAACCCGTCGTGCGTGCACAAGAACCTCAAGAGCAGCAACATCCTCCTCGACGCCGACCTCCGAGCCAAGGTGTCGAGCTTCGGTCTGGCGCGCGCGGTCACCGCGGCCGATGGCGGCGCGCAGCTCACGCGCCACGTCGTGGGCACGCAGGGGTACCTCGCCCCGGAGTACCTGGAGGACGGCCTCATCACGCCTAAGCTCGACGTGTTCGCCTTCGGGGTCGTCCTGCTCGAGCTGCTGTCCGGGAAGGAGGCCGCGTCCACGGACGCCGGCACGGGCGAGGAGACGCTGCTGCTGTGGGAGGCCGCGGAGGAGGCCCTGGTGGCGGACGGCGGCGAGGACGTGGACCGCGCCAAGGTGCGCGCGTTCATGGACCCGCGCCTGCACGGGGACTTCCCGTTGGACCTCGCGCTCGCCATGGCTGCGCTGGCGCTGCGGTGCGTGGCCACGGGCCCCGCGCGCGGCCGGCCATGGATGAGGTCTTCGTCTCCCTCTCGGCGGTGTACAACTCCACGCTGGACTGGGATCCCTCCGATTACGGCACCTCCGGTTCTTCGATGGTCGGCCGCTAGTTAAAATTGCATAGAATTTTTGAACAGTTTTGGAATCGAGCTGTTTATACTTGTAGTAAGAAAGAACAAATACTTGTATAATTTGTTTCATCAATTTGTGTTACTCTGATCACTACTTCACTAGTACAAGCAAATCCACTCAAATGGCCGCTTCGGCAAGAATCTTTTTTTTTCGTTGGAACAACTCATGACATTCGTCAGAACAGACCCATGCTGCAAGTTTGGCATTGCAGCATTTTCGGCAAGAAAGAAAACAAGAGGCGACCAGTTCTTGTTGATCTTTCAGCGAGGAATTGTTGATCTTTCAGCGAGGAATTGTGTGAGAGCAAATGCGTACCAGTAACTTGTAAAGGAGAAATACGTCTTTGATTTTACATCACCGAAACAAGACATATTCCTCGTCTTTAGATGAAGCGGACTGTCTCCTCTTCAGAATTAGAAATCAGAAGTGTTCGTTGAGAAACGAAGTAGAAATAAAGATAAATAAAGGAAAACGGAATCGCTAAAATAATTGTCGAAAGGGACTGAATACATACATGCGTGCTTCTGTGGTAATCCTAACTCCTATGCGAATTCAGACTTTTTTTGAAGTTTCAATGTGGGGTGCGGGGCTAATAAACCCTTAAAACGTTGATGTAAATGCGCGCTGTTTTGTGGCCTCTGCAGGGGCTAATAAACCCTAAAAAACGTTGATGTAAAAGCGCTAAAACGTTATATATCTTTGTCCTGTATTCGTGTTTGGTCACTGGCATTCTGAAAAATGAACTTTTACTGAATACTGTTATACCATGATTAGTTCACTGACAATTCTAACAAATGAAAGGCCGAAAGGGTGGCATTCTTAATGCAATGATTTGCAAATGTTTTGCGTATTCGTGAAAAAAGGTTACCAAGCAGGCAAGCACTGTACAATAGGTTGAACATTCAGTTGTGTATAGGGAAACATGAACAAGTCAAAAGGCATCCAGTTGATCTTTCAGAAAGTACTAGTCGTGAAAATTCTTAGCTCTACTTTTAGGCTTTACTGAATATTGATTGGTTTACTAACAAACGAAAGGCCATAGATTGAAAAAGATGGTAAAATTTTTTTTGGGCTTTCTGCAGTCCAGGTGAGCAGTTGGATGTAACAGCTAGTTATCGGCCTGATGGCCACTTCACGGCTTCTTTGGGAGTTGAAAATATGCCACTTCCTATAGAATAACAGAATACCTTTGAATAATATCGGCCTGATGGCCACTTCACGGCTTCTTTGGGAGTTGAAAATATGCCACTTCCTACAGAATACCTTTGAATTATATCGGCCGGACGGCCACTTCACGGCTTCTTTGGGAGTTGAAAACATCCTACTTCCTACAGAATAACAGAATACCTTTGAATTATATCGGCCTGATGGCTACTTCACGGCTTCTTTGGGAGTTGAAAATATGCCACTTCCTACAGAATAACAGAATACCATTGAATTTGCAAGTCACAACCATGGTGAGAACCAGGAAGAAGTCTTTACTGTGCTGTTTTTGGTAATCAGGAGGTGATCAATGGTCGATGCCCTCAAACATTTAGCAGATCTTGGATCCAGGACTAGTCATGAAAGTATTTAGCTAACGAAGCCACGAGGGAAGGCCACAAACTGAAATGACAATCAGATGATTACAGATCATATTTACAATCTTCAGCAAGAACGTCGGTGTACGGTTAACTCAATCGAAGCAGGTTCTCTGTTGCTTGGATCTCAAAGGTGCACTCAAGCTACAATATGTATCTCATGATTCAGAAAATTAGTAGGATGCTCTCCTCCACCTTTTTTGAATTACTGATAAGATGTGACTTGTTGCGGGGAGAGACAACCCCCACTTGATCATTTCGGATTCAGTCTTTGTGCAAATGCGCGCTGTTTTGTGGCCTCGGCTGGGCTTAATAGACCCTTAAAACGTCCATGTTAAAGCGCTACTCCTGTTTACAGTGCAAGCTGCACTGGGGATGGGGATGGTCACTGGCATTCTGAAGAACGAACTTTTACTGAGTACTGTTATACCATGATTAGTTCACTGACAATTATAACAGACGAAAGGCCGAAAGGGTGGATGCAGAGATCGAAACTGACAATAAATCTGCAGATTTTAAGGTTCGCAAGTCATCTTTTACGCCATACTCATTTTCTTTTTACTAAACTGGATTCTGTACTCTCTGTGCCCGATGTAGTATAATCTCATCTTTCACTGCACATTTTGTAAGTAATCTAATCCCAGATGCAGTGTTAACTTGTAAGAGTGAACCCCTGGTCATCTGAAAGAGAAAATAAGACATTTGTGGAATATTTTAAGCTTAACTATATTTCTATTGAGCATTTTTTTTTGGACTAATATATCAACTCGATGGCCATTCCACTACATTATTCAGTGTTGAACATCTTGTTCCCCCTCACACACCCACCCTAGCAAACAAAAAGGTATACACCACCAACATGAACGTCAGCCAGGTTTTTTTAGGTCACTACGGAGGAGATCTCCACCTGCTTTTCATTTCACGATTCCGAATTCCGGTAGATGAAAAGGGTGCAAGGCACCAATTACATAGTTTGTTACATCAAAAGAGGGAGAGAGATTACAACACCACGAAACATAACAACAACACCATACAACAAGGGTAATCCTAGACTAAACCAAAAGTCACTAATCAAACGTCAATTTGCGCCACCGCCCGAACAACATACTCGCCAGGTTTCCCCATGGTCCTTGTGCCCCGCACCACTCCTCGTGGCTTCTCGCTCCACTTTGCCGCCCCCTTGAGGAACGAAATAGAGGGACCAAAAGTGAAATGAAGACTAAGAGAGGTGACAAACATGCAGACCTAGGATCGCCGGGCACGATGACTTCCCTTCAAGCTGATATGGGGACATCCTACAACACATTTGGGCCCACATACCACCATCCAACGCCTTCTACGGGGGGAATCCATGAAGAGGAATGGCACCATCAAGGAGCTCACCGACGGAGCAGAGACGCCAGAGGAGGACACTCATCGGAGCGTCAGCGATGACCAACAACCAAGGCTAGTCTCACCCATACACATAAAGAAACGGGAGAGGAGAGGATACAAAGAGCTCGAAGTGGCCGCAAGAAAACCGACGCCTTCAACAAGGAACGTGACATCTACATCAGCCAGGTAACGCATATGTTTTTTTCCCTCAAACACACAAGATAATCACATGTCATCGCATAAACAGAAATAGGCAGTTCACTAAGGACTGAACATATTCATGTTCAAAGAGAATGCCTTTGAATTTTCAAGTCACAACCTGGCGGGAACCAAGGAAATAAGGAAGGAACATTCAGTTGACGTTTTCTTTTCTAACATTTTCTTATTTGTAAAAGCCGTGTCATCAGTTTTGTAAAAGAGCGCCTGAAATGGATCAAAATTACCAAGCAAGACAAGCACTGTACAATAGGTTGAACATTCAGTTGTGTATGGGGAAACATGAACAAGTCAAAAGGCATCCAGCTGATCTTTCAGAAAGTACGAGTCGTGAAAATGCTTAGCTCTACTTTTAGGCTTTACAGAATATTTTTATAGACGAAAGGCTTTACTGAACATTTTGATTGGTTTACTAACAAACGAAAGGCCATAGATTAAAAAGATGGTAAGATTTTTTGGGTTTTCTGCAGATCTAGGTGAGCCTTGAGGGATGAACCATAGCCGTCGATCAAACCGACCTTATTCGACGGCTTAGATGTGGTCTAGAGACTAATGGACCGGGACTCCATTTTGGGCCTGTTTTGGGCCCCTCGGGCCTTGGGGCGGGTGGCCTAGGCCTGTGCTAGGTGGGCCCATCTTGTTCGTGGTGTCTTCTTTTGTCCTTTAGCTCCTAGAAATTTATACTAATGGTTGTGATTCATATCTTTTTGATTCGGACTCCAAATGTGACAAATGATATGTTTGATTCGACGCCTTGATGAGCTCTTACACTCTAATCCCTCATTTGAGATACTTCCTCCAAAACAAGTGAAGCATCAGAACTCATGGAACCGTTAGAATCAAACCCTACAACTATTGTTTGTGTTCCTTTTTATACCATTTTATGCAATAGTTGATGGTTATATATATTTAGAGTATAAGGACCGTCAATAGGGTGCTACCCTAGAGCGCTTGCCCCCCATCCTCGGGCCCTTGCCGCCCCCGTGGTTCAGCCCTTCAGGTAGTTGTTTCCATTTTTATTTTTTCCTGCCTTGAGACAATGTGCAAATTTCCAAGAATTTTACGATAATTTTTCAGTGGTGCCCTTTCACAAAAATCCACCATACTTTACTAGTTTGTAATGTCCAGGACAAAGTTAAAGAAAATTGAATGGACTAAATTATCAATTTGGAGACCTAGTTACTTTTTGAAGGCATATAATGACCAGGTCATTGCAAGGTGTGAACCCAGCTATGCACTTGTGCTTGAGGCCCTTTTGGTAGACTTGGTAGTTGTTTCCATTTTTGTTTTTTTCCCATCTTAGAGAAGCTCAAATTTATAATTTTTTCATGACGCCCTTTCACACAAATTCACCATCATTAGTATGTTACTCCTATACATATCCCATTTTATCAGGTCCAAATCTATCTTTTTTCTAGGAAAATAAGGATAAAAACTTCTTGAATGGATAAAATTTTCCATGGCGGTCTTTCACAAAAAGTTTACTAGAATTCAATTATTTACTAGTTAGTAATGACCAGGATAAAAGTGAAAGAAAAGTTAATGGACTTAATGTTTTGAAGGCACATAATTAACATGTCATTGCTTGGTGTGAATCGAGCCATACCTTCGTGCTTGAGGCCCTTTCAGTAGTTGTTTCCATTTTTTATTTTTTCCCGCCTCAAGACAAAGTTCAAATTTTCACACATTTCACATACAAATTTTCCATGGCCCCTTTGACAAAAAGCTCATCATCATTTAATATGTTATGAATTAGTAATAGCCATGATAGAAATGAAAAGAAAAAATAACGGACAAAAACATTTATTTGAGATCTCGTCACTTTTGGAAGGCATAATAAATAATATGTCATTGCCAGGCGTGTGAACCGAGCCGTGTACATGTGCTTTAGGCCCTTTCGGTAGTTGTTTCCATTTTATATTTTCGCCTGCCTTAAGAAAAAACTTCAAAGTTCCAAACATTTCATATAATTTTTTCTCTGACGCCCTTTTACAAAATTTCATTATCATTTAATATGTTATGACTTATGAGTGAGTAAAATATGTTATGAGTTAGTAGTATCCAGGATAGAAATGAAAAAATAATGAATGAAAACATCTATTTTGAGATTTTGTCACTTTTCAAAGACATAAAATAAATAGGTCATTGCCAGGTGTGTGAAGCCAGCCATGTACATGTGCTTCAAACCATTTTGGTAGTTGTTTCCATTTTTGTTTTTATTGCCTTGAGACAAAGTTGAAATTAAACATTTGACATTAAAATTTTCCTGGATACCCTTTCACAAAAATTCACCGTATAATTTAAAACTTTACTAGTTAGTAGTGGCTATGATAAAAAATTAAAGAAAAACTTAATGGACTAAAATATCTATTTAGAGATTTGTTTACTTTTGGAAGGCATAAAATAACCAGGTCATTGCCTAGCGTGAACCAAGCCATGCACTTGTGGTTCAGGCCCTTTTCAGGTAGTTGTTTCCATTTTTTATTTTTCCCGCCTTTGAGACAATGTTCAAATTTCCAAGCATTTTATGTACAAAATTTTTGGTGGCGCCCTTTTACAAAAATACACCATCATTTAATACTTTACTAGTTAGTAATCGCCAGGATAAAATTAAAGAAAATTTAATGGACTAAATTATCATTGTCCTGGTTGTTATATGCCTTCCAAAAGTAACAAGGTCATTGCAAGGTGTGAACCCAGCCATGCACTTGTGCTTCAGGCCCTTTTGGCAGTTGTTTCCATTTTTGTGCAATGACCTAGTAATTATGTGCCTTTCAAAAGTAACCAGGTCATTGCAAGATGTGAAACCAGCATGCACTTGTGCTTGAGGCCCTTTTGGCAGTTGTTTCCATTTTTGTTTTTTTTCCCATCTTACACAAGTTCAAATTCTGCACATTCCATATATAATTTTTTCATGGCGCCCTTTCACACAAATTCACCATCATTTAATAAGTTACTACTATATATATCTCATTATCTCAAGTCCAAATCCATCTTTGTTTCTAGGAAAATAAGGATAAAACTTCTTGAAAGGATAAGGGTAGTCCCTGGATAAAATTGTCCATGGCGGGTTTTCACAAAAATTACTAGAATTCAATATATTACTAGTTAGTAATGACCAGGGTAAAAGTGAAAGAAAACTTAATGGACTAAAACCCCTACTTCAATATTTTGTTTGTTTTGGAAGGCATATAATTAACATGTCATTGCTTGGTGTGAATCGAGCCATACACTTGTCCTTTAGGACCTTTCAGTAGTTGTTTCCATTTTTTATTTTTTCCCTCCTCAAGACAGAGTTTAAATTTTCACACATTTCATATACAAATTTTCAATGCCCCTTTGACAAATGTCCATCATCATTTAATATGTCTACTAGTTAGTAATAAGCATGACAGAAATGAAAGAAAACTTAACAGACAAAAACATTTATTTTAGATCTCGTCACTTTTAGAAGGCATATAATAAAATATGTCATTGTCAGGTTTGTGAACCAGTGATGTACATGTGCTCCAGGCCCTTTCAGTAGTTGTTTCCATTTTCTATTTTCACCTGCCTTAAGAAAAAGTTCAAAGTTTTCTCTAGCGCCCTTTCACAAAATTTTATTATCATTTAATATGTTATATGAGTCAATAAAATATATGTTATTAGTTATTAATAGCCAGGATAGAAATAAAAAAATAATGGACGAAAACATCTATTTGGAGATCTCGTCACTTTTGGAAAGCATAAAATAAACAGGTCATTGCCAGGTGTGTGAACCCAGCCATGTACATGTGCTTCAAACCATTTTGGTAGTTGTTTCCATTTTTGTTTTACCTGCCTTGAGACAAAGTTGAAATTTCCAAACATTTTTCATAAAAAATTTCGGGATGCCAAATCCACCATACCATTTAATACTTTACTAGTTAGTAGTGGCCAGGATATAAATTTAAGAAAACTTAATGGACTAAAATATCTTTTTTTGAGATCAGGTTACTTTTGAAAGGCATATAATAAGAGCTTTTTTCATCATGGATGCCATTCAAAAGATGGCTTACTCACGAGTACCCTGAAAAATGGGATCTATCATGTGTGCGGCGTCTTTTCAACTCTTGCATGTGTGCCATTTAGGTCCGTGGGCGTTAGATTTCCGCCGTTTGGTGACTTGGTGGCGTGGGCCGACATGAAAATGACCTCCTTACCCTCCTCACTTTCTCCTCCTCATTGGGCCCGTCGCCCAAGCCTCCTTCCCCGGCCGCTTTGGCGCGCCCGCCGCGGCGAGCCGCCCCTCACCCGGCGACTTCGCGGAGGGGCTGCCGGCGCCTCAACTGCCAAAGCAGTCTTGCGGCGCGCCCCGCCCGATCTTCCTCCCGCGGCGGCACTACGCTTGCGTCCTCCGTCCAAATCCCCGCACCATGGCGCGGGAAGCCAATCGGGGTCGAGAGGGGAGGCGCACCGCATCGGTGGCGTGGGCTGCTGCTTTCGCCCGGTGTTGGCGGTGTTGGGCGAGGGCCTTACCTTGCCAGCGCCGTCCCTCGGCATCACCACACCGCCGCCCACACCACCATTGCCGGGCGAACTCGTCGATCCTCGAACCGAGCCGCAAGACTCCCCGCTTCCCCTCCCTATGTGCGCTTGCGGTGAGAGAAAAAGTGAGGAGAAAGAAGAGGAGCCGCCGGCTGCACGCCAGCCGCCTAGCCCTTGAGCTCGCAGGAGGTGGACGACTTCCCGTGGCGGGCGCGGGAGGTGGACGACGCCCTGGTCGCAGGCCCGCTTTTCCACCCGGGCACGGTGGTCGGCCGGGTGGTCCGCGTAGCTCGCCCATGCGATGGCGACCGGGGCTCCCCGGCCGAAAGCTCGCTAAGGCCCGAGCCACGCATCATGGGCAAGTGGGTAGCCTGGCCGAGATCCCGCACGCCAACGCCAGCGGGTAGAAGAGGGGATGGGATGACGGGCGGGTCCATTTGTGGGGTGTGAGAGAAAGTGAGGAGGAGAAAGAAGAGGAGGGCAAAGAGGTCATTTTCTAGTACCGGGCCCACGCTGGCCGCGTCACCAAACGTGGAAATCTAACACCCCACGGACGGAACAGACACACGTGCAAGAGTTGAAAAAAGACGCCGACACACATGATAAATCTAATTTTTCAGGGATTTTTTGGTGAGCAAGAGCCATCTTTTTAATAGCATCCATAAAAAGCTCATATAATAACCAGGTCATTGCAAGTTGTGAACCCAGCCATGCACTTGTGCTTCAGGCCCTTTTGGCTGTTGTTTCCATTTTTGTTTTTTCCCGCCTTGAGACCCAGTTCAAATTGCAGCACATTCCATGTATAAATTTTCACCCTTTCACACAAATTAATAATCATTTAATACGTTACTACTATATATATATATCTAGGAATATAGGGGTAAAACCTCTTGAAAGGAGAAGGCCGGGTAGCCTCTGAACTCTCAGTCTGCCTTGCTCTTTCATCTCAATCATTTGAGCAGCAGGTTGGTACCATGCAGATCCTTTCTTTTAGTTTGCTACACTGTGGCCGGATCCTACATTTTCAATTTCTTCACTTCTTAATAGAATGGATTGCATTTTTGTACGTGCGTAATCAATCTGTTTTTTGGTGTTTGTTCTCCATTGTTACTGTACTTTGCATCTAGCAAAGTGTAGACATGGTTGGACTCAGGGACATGGCTCGGTCTGATGCAGAGCGCGCCCCACCAACATGGCTGCGTACGCTGCTCGCGACCAGTTTTTTTGATCCATGCCCTGAGCATCCGGCAAGCGAGGGCCATGTTAATAGGAGGGCCACTGGCTGCAACTTCTTCTGCATTCACTGTGCCGACGGCCGTGCCCTCTGCTCTAGCTGTCTCTGCACCCATGAAGAAGGCCATGAACTCATCCAGGTACGCACGTCCATTGTCTTGTGGCAAAGGTGGATTAGTTCCGGTTCTTGAAAGATAAAATTTTATGATGCTCACTTTGTGTGTGCTGCAGATCCGTAGGTTGTCTGGCCACAATGTTGTGAAGGTAGAGGATATTCGTCATCTGCTGTGCGTGTCATTGGTGAAGACCTACTACTACAATGGAGACCGTGTCGTGTTCCTGAACAAGCGGCCTATGTTGGGTCCGGGAAGGCGTGGCACGTCTGACTGTGAGGAATGTGAGAGGGGACTCCAGGATGAGGCCTGCCGCTTCTGCTCACTTGGGTGCAAGGTGAGACATCTATCTCGCTCAATTCATGCTGCCCGATTTTTTTGCATTGTAAAGTGTGGTGACTATAGGACTTGCTAGATTTCAAGTTTTCAATTCAACGAATCATGGTTGATGTCTTGAGGGGACTTAAACATATATAACCTATTGCGCATTAGTCATAGGTACGTCATATATAGTTAATTTGGTTACACGAAGACCATGGGGTTCTGTAATAACCTTCTACTAAATTTTCCCACTCCACTAATCGATTTGTAGTAAAAAGATGTTAGATGACTGCATGTGTAACAGTAAAAGCTATAGCCTTACAAACTTTTTGTTGAAGCTGATGATGAGTACTCATGTACGGTAGCTACCTAGCTATATATGTGCAACAATCAGTGCCATACACATACCTGCTGATGATGCCTTACTGCTGTCATTCTAATTTCCACACCGTTGACTGTTGTTATCAGGCTGATGGAATCGAGGGTGGAGTTGATTTCAGCGTCTCATTCGCTGTCGTCCATCCAACCAATGACAACTCTACAGCCGAGACTGGAGCAGACGATGATGAAGCTAAAGACTCATCCAGTCCAAACAACGATGAAGACGAAGACCCATCCAGCCCATCCGAGTTTCAGAATTGAAGCTGGGAACCATATGAGCACCGTCTTGCAAGCCAATTGCCGCCATGGCTAACAAATCTAGGTGTGGAAGGGAATGTTTTCAATGCCAAGCCGTGCACAATCTAGGCAATGGATCACTCATGCGTCATATATATGACAATGGTGACCCAATGCAGTATTTCAATAACGTTTGCAAACTTTTATGCGTGGACCATGTGATTTGCATGCATGGAATAATCTTATGGTCTGAGGACTGTTTATTACATTTGTCAAGTTTGATATTTTTATTGTTCTGTTGTTATACATCCAACTCATTTTTGATATTTTATCGTGAGTCTTTTGTTGGGAGCCAACATATGGTGATTATGTCATATAATATAGAGAAAAGAAAGCTACATCAGTGGTGCAACACATATATTAGTTGTTTTAACTTGTCTAGGAGCCAGAACAAAGTGAACAGACGGTAAGCCATTACGTAAAATTAATTGTTTTCTCTTGTCTTGCTTGGCTTTTTGCTTGTTGATAGCCTGAACACCAAAAATGTTCTAAGAAGGTGCAACAAGCATCTGAAAGAGGGCTATAACTGTGTTATGAGCCAAGAGAATGTTGAAAAAGCAGCGATGCATCTGTTCTTTGAGTGTCTCTCAAGTGCAGCTGGATGGTACAAACTCAACATGATAGGGTCAGGGAGGAATAGGGGGAGAACGATATATTTCATGGAGATAGTCATGCATGCTGGATGCTTGGAGTATCTAGAAGGAGCAAAGTGCATTTATTCAACAAGGCGTCCTCAGTTTCAACCTGGAAGGTGATCTTCACAAGTGAAGTTATGCTCCACTTATTGCACAGGCTCCCAGATCATGTGCACACTCCGTTAATAATAGACTGGATATATAAACACGTTGTAAGCTGTTTTTGTGTCGTGTTTCGGTGGCTGTGCCCATCTGTTTTCCAACGGTTGTGTTTGCGTCTGTCACTGCGTCTCTGTTTGTTAGTGACTGCGTCCGCATCCCAGTGTCTGTCTCTGTTCTTCCTTGTCTGCATCCTTGATCTCTCTTTCTTCTTCGTAGGTTCCTCTCTCTCCTCTGTTCGCACCCAACTAACACTTATTCTTGTGTTCCTTATTTATAATAGAACACTTGGGAGCAAGCTTCACAATTTTCCTTATTTCTTCATGCTACATCTACTCTTGTTAATTTAATCATATATATGCAGATGGTCTTAATTAGTTCGTGCTATGTGGCAAACTATTTCTTGTTTAGCGTGGTTCACTGGTATATTGTTGTATCTATATGTTTCAATGCCAACTTCAAGTAGTACGCAATTCATCCGATTTTGTTGCTCAAGGTTTGACTTGATCTGCAAGAGTAACAAATACTTATGAGATCTTTGATTGCTACAAGTACTCACTGTTTGGCTTGCTCTATTTGCTCATGATTTTGAATCTCGCTCAACGCACCTGTTGTATGTTCCACTAAGTGCACAATCTCATAAAGAGAGGTGTAGGGAGGTTTCACAAGGTTTAGATGAGCTCTAGCAACCACCATAATTAGAGCTCCCCAAGAAGAGGGCTTGAGTTTATAAATATCCCCTCTTAGAAACTAGTTGTGGACCTATAAATTCATATTGAACTAGTCTAGTATGACCCGACTAACCATATTATTTTAACACATATGTACAACATTGGAACTTTTGATGAACATTGGAATTTTTTATGAAGATCCTAACTTTTGATGTGCACAAAACTTGAGAGACCAAGCAACCACCCCTTATGACCCCTGCTCATGTTGTACTGGTTTGGTATGCATATTGGACAGGTCTAGTATGACCTGTCACAGTGCACTAAATGTTTGTTCCCATAAGGCTCTCACTCATATCTCACATGGGTTGACTTGAGCACTATGGACTAATCAATTATCATCATAGTGCATTGCCCTTGATAGTATGCCTTCATATAAATTAAAGACCAAATGAAAGCTGAATTCAAAACACTTGAGCTCCAATCCAAACCATGTGTCGTTTCTTGCTAACTCGAACACTTGAGGGTGGCAACAAACTTGTCTCACCCGTTTGAGCATAGCCATCTTGAGCATGTGATTAGGACCATTATTTCAACACATTATCAATTCAAGCCATGGATCCAAGTCACTCTTCCAAGAGTCCAAGAATGATTTGATTTATCGTCCTCATCATGTGAATTCTCTGAGCTCGATTAGTTCCAGGATTCCATGCAAAATATTTTCTTCTTGACCACATCAATTGTCCATTAGTGACAAAACTGTGGCTTTCCCTTCACCCTTGCATGATCCTTTCAAGCTCTTTCCTTGCTATCTTCAACCCACTAATGCCATCCCAAGCCACACGGTACTTGCATATGCTGAAAATCATTTTCACTTAAACCATCTCTATTTTCATCAATTTTCCAAGAAAGCTCTCTAAGTGAGACACTCCATATGCATAATCTCATGTATTATTTCACCTTTTCAAGTATGCTTTCCTTCACATGGTACAATGATAACCCATAACATACAAGCCCTTTCATCAATTCCAATTTTCCTATTGTCTTTTGCTAGAACTACATTGTTGCGCACAACAATACATCATCTTGGTTTTCATTTCAAGACAACTTTGGAATAAGAAATTTGTCTTCTTGTTGAACCTTTGATACACCTCAAATCATACAACAATTCTTGTTTCAAGTGTATGCAATACAATACAATCCTTGTTCAACACTCAACATACTTGTCGAGTTTTAATTGTGTTGTCATGCAATGCGTAAAACCCCCAACAAAGAGCGGATGCACTTACAATTTTATTCCTAGAAACTAACATAATGATCCTATGCATTGAAAGAGTTTTACACTCTCTCCTTACTTTACATGGCATCTTTGGAGAGGGTTATGAAATGGTGATTTGGGGACAACCTTAGAAATCCATATATTTGTGAACATAACTTTGAATGCCAAGATTGCTTATATTCTTGATTGAGGGAGTATTATTTTCATTATGGTTAGAGATTATATATTACCAAAGTAGAACCACTTTAAAGCCTATTGATTGAGCACAAAACCATAGAAATTTACATTGCAACATATTAATTGCCATTGCACTCACTAACACAAAATTGATTAGAAAGTTAATTAGCATGGCACAAACAATAAGTAATTATCAAACCATGGCTATATTATAAGAGTTAAGATAATTATCCCCTAAGAATTGGACAACATCACAAGGTTCTCATGAGTAACATATCACTACATATCACATGATAGGGTCCGGGAGCAATAGGGGAGAACGATAGTGAATTACCGGGCAAAGGGAGGGAGAGGTCACTAGTCATCGTTGTAGATAACTTGCGTAATGGGAATGATCGAAAGTGATGCAATCGAGTGAAGGGTGGGAATAGATATCCCTAATACACAGAGCTATAACTAGGACACCTCCTCACGGTGCTTTGCAGCAAGCAAGTTATACACAATCATTCTAGGCTCTCCAATTGTCTCAAGATCGACTTGTCCTAGTTAGCTTTGCCCGACTAGATGCTTGCATATGATGTCATCTACATTTTTGTGCCCCCTATACGGGATTACTTAGGATACTTGCTTGACTTTGACTCACCTACAATAGAATGATTTTAGTCAAGATTTACAAACTCAACCAAATGTTAGGGCTAATAGATAATACAATAGTCAGGTCAATCACCATAGCTTCAACATATCAATATCAAGCAATAGAGTTTCATCCATGTTCTTTGAGGCTTCATAAAATGAACATCTATTACGGTGATTCTAGATTTAAAAAGCTCTCTTAAGATGAAAATGGAGTCAAAGCTTCACTGCACTTAGCCATAAACCATTTACTAGATCTAGGCCATGAATCATCAATGAACTTCACCAATCTATGTAGAGAGGTGACTTACGACAACCTTTTCGAATAAGCAAAACCAAAACTTGCATGCAAAAACATATAGGTGTCTACCAATTGATTGATCATCTCTGTATCCCGCTCTAAAAGAGGGAAGGGAGTAGGACTTCGTAGTCTTATTTTGGCAAGTAGATTAATGTGCAACACTGGTTATGTCCAACCAACTGCACAATAAATGGCTTTTATTTGGTGCCTAGGATTTCCAAAATAATTGCTCCCAAAGCCCACATATGATGGCACCCTAGAAGAAATTGTAATGACATAACTCTATATAACCATGCATTTTGAAAAGTGTCGTATAGATAAGTGGAGATTCCATTTAAAAAAATTGAGGCCTAGCAAGCCTTACCATGAATTTATTCCTTATACTAGACTACACAGTTTAGAAGTTGAACCATAACCCAACTAATCAAAACACTCCATCTTTTGTTGACTTTCACTATCTCAATCATAGTATACATTTCCATGCCAGGGCTTGAACAAGGACGGATTACACCACAACATTAGATGGTTATTGAACCCGATGTGTGGCCGAATCTATCCCACCTCTTTTTATTGAAACCTTGTCTCCTGTGCTCCTCACCTACTACATAGTTTTGCACACACACTTCCTAAGTCTACAATACATGTGCCAAATGAATAACTAACACTTAGAGTGAACAAATCCCTTACTTAGCCCCATTGTGACATAATCAACCCCCTTACTGATTTTGCCTATCAAACGAGGGCTTAGTGCCACACCCAGCAGTGCGTGCCCCCCTGCTCAATATGAACTAAATACCATGGAGCTTAGACCTTGATCACTTGGGGTCCCTAGACGAGGAAAGTTCTCTTTTGAACAAGGCTAGACCCTTAGCGCATCTAGGTCCCTGTCATTCGAGAGTCTTGTCCAACCAAACGAGGCTCGGTCTTTCACAGAAGTTATGGTCCATCGGCGACCAAGCCTTCACTTTCCCTCCCACCCTTGCATGATCCTTCAAAAGTCTTTCATTGCTATCTTCACCCTCTAAATCCATCCCAAGACACATAGTGGTTGCATACACTAAAATCCTTTTCTTAAAAACCAAGGCAAGCATATTTAAAAAGTTCGCCTTCACATTATGCAATGATATCCCATAACATACCAGACCACATTTCACCAATTCCATTTGTACTATAGTCTTTTTCTTGAACTACATTATTTCCACAACAAACATCATCATGGTTTTCATTTCAACACAATTATGGAATACTATGAAGTTTGTCTTCTTGTTGAACCTTTGATACACTTCAAATCATACAACAATTCATGTCTCAAGTGTAATACTAGCTTTGGCAAGAACCAATAGATTCCTTTGCATGCTTTGAGCAGGCCATACACATTTGTTCATCACCTCGTGCTTCTCAATGAGGTGAAGCACATGGAACTATGCAATAGTGCAAACAACTTTTGCACATAGCTAATTCTAGCTTTTATAGATGCCGGGTTTGCATTGATGTTTGGTTGGTAATGGATGTGGTGGAAGGCAAGCAAATAACATCTTGTGTGGGGTTGGTCGATCATCTCAAGCTTGAAGGCCCAAGATTTCCTTCATTCTTGCGCACATATCAAATCAAGAAGTACCCACTATTTGTCTTGTATGTCGTCTCACTTTGCAATACACAACAAAACACAAGACATAGTCAGATCGGGGTTTGCCAAGTGGCATATTAGTATATGATGAATATGGTCCTTAATGCCTTTGCATTGAGTAGTAAAATGTGTATAAAAAGTGCTTAACACGATATCATCACGATCCATGGGAACATCCACAAAGGGTCGAATAGCTAGACTGTGTCCACCTCCCGTTAGGGATACATCATAGCTCCTAATTCCCCAAAATGTAGCTCATATTTTTTTATAAGATCTAATCAAACTTAAGAAAATTTAATATGCTTCGACGAGGTGGGTTGTATCTACCCCCGCCTTTTCGGTTCTTCCATTGCCCCCAGCATGTGCGCTTTCTCCCTCCCCTCTCTATCCACGGAGGGGAGATATTTGCTATTATATGACTCCAAACAAGTGGCTTCACAAAAATAGGTTTTCTAACGTTGGTTTTGCTAAAATATGACTCCAAAGGTTGACACTTGAATACATATGATTTTGAGTATTTTAATTCATAGGAAATTGAAAATACATGTATATCTCGTATATTTCCGCACTGATTTTGGATCTCTCGTGACGTGTAACGTTGGGAGGGATAGATGCAAGAAATACGAAAATATACATGTATTCTCAATTCCTAAATGAATTAAAATACTCACAATCATATTTTTTCATGAAACAGAAGGGGGGGTCTCCCCTACTGGGCTTTTATTAAAAAAACGAAGAGTTTACAGATTGGCATTAAGAAACATAAAAAGTATGGAAAACAGTAAAGAAAATTACAAATGATGTTGTAGCCATAAAACTAAACTTGGTTTTAGGTCTTCTTTCACCCTTAGCATAACCAGGGTGAATTCTTTCTTGAAAACTTCCCCGCATTTCCCTCGAGAGAATCATATTATTCAAGAGTCAACGTTTTGGAGTCATATTTTAGCGAAGCCAACGTTAAGAATCCTATTTTTGTGAAGCCACTCGTTTGGAGTCATATATGGAGGGACGTTGCCGTTGGTCGGAGGATGCACACATGGAGGCCCGGACGCTAACTTACCGGATGTCACCGTGATGGCGGTTGTGGAGGAGCCGCAACTTTGGTGCCGAACGCAAGGGAAGGAGGTGACCGCCAAAGCGATGTGCAACACCCCTCACACCACCGTCACCTGGTTGATAAATTGACTGCAAGGTTTGTGCTCATTCGTTGTCTCCCCTTCGATCTCCATGTACAAGTTCCTACTTCAAAATTCCTATTTTCCCCCCACATCTAATCCACAACTAAATTTATCGATGTTCAGGACTAAGTGTGCTACTGTTAGTACAGATTCTAAAGCATATAATATATGTTCACTACGTAGATCTACACATGTAGAATCTAATAAAATTGAATTTTCTATTTTATAGTTTTCTTTGATTTGCAACATTAGTCTGTGAAACACTTGAAATACGTGTTTCAAACATACACCAATATTTACTTCAAAACATTCTTAAAAAAACAATTGAAACATCGGAATATATAAAATTGAAACATAAGTCGAAACACTTGAAGACACGACGCCCCTCGACAACCATGACCTACTAGGTGGAAGAAATGCGATACCAACGGTGACCTCCTCGTGTGGTAGCGCGATGTCACACCATGATCGTGAGGACCGAGGTGGATGGGGCACAACGAAGAATGCATGGAGGTCAGAACCGACCTACCTCGTCGGAGCTCGGTTCGCTTTGGAGCAAAGGGTCGCATGGAGGTCACAAATAGGGAGGGTGGGAGCACCAGCGAGCTGACAGGCATGATGGGAAGACAGTGTACTGCGACTCCTTTTTGCGGGGCTGACATGCGGGAGAGGAGCGCAGAGAGAGGGAGAGAGAGAGATGTGCTTTTTTTTTTTAGAAAAGAACGAGGAGATAAGCCACAACAGCAAGTGGTGCAGATAAGACTGAAGAACGCATGGTGTACGGGTGGATGCACGCGCTGCGCGTCGCGTGAGGTGGGCCAGCCCACTAGATATGTGTCCGGCGGCGTCCGAACATATGTAAATACTCGATCCGTCTCATAAAACATGCGATTACTCGACACCGGTAAGTCAAACGATTTAACTTTTAATTAAATTTATATAAAATATTACTAACACTTATAATACAAAATTAGGTATTAATAGATTCGTGATGGAATATATTTTCGTAATAAATTTTGTTTGAGATATAAATAGTAATATTAATTACTATAAATTTGGTTAAATTTTAGTTAAATTGATCGGCACGATTTTTATAGTTGTATTTTTTTTTTTTTATGGAGGGAGTAACTATTTAAAAAAAAAACTACGGAGGGACGTAGGAGGGACGTAATATGAATAGTTTTAAAAGTTGAGGACGAGTGTTACGCGGTTTTGGGGTTTTGGGATGGACTTTCGCGAAAGTTGTTCGTTGCTCCTCACTCCTCAGTCCTTCCCACCCGTCTTCTTCTCTGTTCGACTGTGCCTCCGCTCCCCAGTCAGCAGAGGCTGCACCAGATAAATATCTATTTGTATTCATACAGTTCGCACGCGGTTTGTGGAGGAAAGGGACTACACTGATCGACTCCTGCGTCGGCAAGCTAGGTGCCTCCACAGTCCGCACGCGGTTTGTTGACCCGCTGCCGCTCCTGGGATTCCACCGGCGGCCGCTGTGCCCAGCCTCGCCCTCGCTGCTGCTTCAAATCGGCAGCTCGGCGTTGGGGCTTCCACCCGTGCGCGAGGGCTACACCTGGCGGCCGCGACTGCACCCAACCTCTCCGGCGGCCGGTGCCCACGGCCCTGCTTCGCCGGCCGCGCGCGCCCCTCCAGATCCACGCTGCTTCCGCGGCCCTGCTCCACCGTGCCGGTGGCCGCGTACCCTCCAGTTCCACGCAGCAGGACGCCAGCCTGCTCCGTCGCTCGCTCTGTTCTTCCTCCACACTACATCATCCTATCCTCTCTCTGTTCTTCCCCACTCCAAAACATCCCCTGTTCATCAACATCTCTACTATCAAGAACACTGAAAACATCTCTCTCTCCATCTTTGGTACACCCACCTCCACTCCCCGCCGAACATGCCTGCAGCCGCACTAGTTTTGCAGGGAAGTCGGTGGCGACTCCAGCCATCTCCTATTTGGTCAACAAGGCCTTTGGGTACTTAAACCAGTACTGGAACATTGAAGATGTGGGCGAGATGAAGAACAGAATACTGAATGGCCTGCCAAAGATCCAAGCTGTGTTCGATGTCATCAACCAAGAACGAATCAAGGAGAAGAGCAGCGCACTAGATGCATTGCTATGGCGACTCAGGGATGCAGTTGAAAAGGCCCAGGACGCAGTTGATGAGGTAGAGTACTACGAACTGAAGGAGAAGGCAAAGGATCGAAAGGTTAGTGACTGGGGCTCCTCTTTTGCTAAGATGAGGCATAGTGCTATCAAATCTGTTAAGCATGCTAGTATTGTGGACAAGGTCGTCAAAAGGTTGAGTCACCGTGACACTCTCAAGAGGCTGAAGAGAGCTCTGGAGAGTTTAGACAAGGCTGCTTCAGGTGTTGGGGATTTTCTCGCGATTGTTGGCTACCGTGATGGAAGCACTAGTCGACAGGAAGTGGACTTTCAGGATAGGGATCATGAAACAGGTTCCATGATAACTGCTAAAATGTTTGGTCGGCGCAAGGAGAAGGAGCAAGTAATTGGATGGTTGACCAAGCCATCAGTTGCAGAGGCTGAAATTGAGGAAACCAATAACGGTGTATCTATTGTTTCAATAGTTGGCCACGGTGGGATGGGAAAAACTACCTTGGCACAACACATATGCCAAGATGATTTTGTCAAACGCCATTTTGAAAAGGTGATCTGGGCATGTGTATCCACTAGCTTTAATGCAAAGGATATCATTAGAAAGATAGTGGGTTCTGCTGGATGGGAAGCACCTAGTGCTAATCAGTTGGATCCATTGCAGAAAATTCTTAGATATAAACTGAACTCTTTGAAATTCTTGGTTGTTCTCGATGATGTCTGGGAGGACAAGGACAAAGATCAATGGGAAAAATTACTTGCTCCTTTGAGGATAGGGAAGAGTGGAAGCAAGATCTTACTGACAACCCGTGTGAAAGAAGTGGCAGAATTGGCTGGCAAGGTAATGAGGTGTAAAAATGATTGCAAAAGAATTGCAAGGTCTAGAGGAAGATGATAATATAGATCTTTTCAAACACTATGCTTTTGCCATGTCCGGGATTCAAGATTATGCAGGGTTGCAACCAATCGGAGAACAAATCTCAAGGAAACTCAGGGGATGTCCCTTGGTGACAAAGGTTATGGCTTCAGATCTCCGAGACCATTTAGATATTCAGTACTGGAGCAATTTCTTGGATGAAGGGTTGAAACATTTTGAGGGAAGTGATGCAGATATTATGAATATTCTTAAGCGGCTATTATCACCTTCCAACAGAAGTACAAACTTGCTTTCGGTATTGTAGCATATTCCCACAGGACTATCAATTTACAACGCCTGAATTGGTCGAGATGTGGACGAGCTCAGGATTGATATTGCAGACTGAATCACAAAGGTGTCCCATGGATGTTGCTTCGGACTGTCTAAATCATCTGACTAAGAAATCATTCTTGATGTCATGATTTCTGAAGATATACATGGTGAAATACTATTAGAAAAATATGTTATACATGACTTAATGCATGATTTAGCAAAGTGTGTTTCTTTCGAGAATGTGCACTAGTAGATGGTGTTGCCAGCCTTGAGAATGTGGTGAGAACAGTTCGACACATATGTTTTGGAAATATTAACAATTTGCCTGTGGAAAAGCTCAATGCTAATATATCCCATTTGGAAAACCTTCATACCATTATTATAGAAGATGAACAGAATCATGGGCAGGGGGAATAAAGATGTTCTAGATACTGTGGAAAAAACTTGTGGAGAGCTCCAAATCCTTGCGTCTTTTTTAAAACAAAATTGCGGCACACATCCCATTTTCCAGAAAAACTTGCAAAGTTAATGCACCTTCGTTTGGTCGAATTGCAAAACACATCACAGGAGAGTATGTCTGGGGTTTTCAGATTGTATCACTTGACAACACTCAGATGGAAATCTGTGAAAATACAGTCAAGACAAGTGATAGATGTTGGCAACCTAAATCGCTATTTAAACTTTTCATATGGACCATACGGAGAATGTAGTATGGTACCAGTAGGAAGACTTAGTTCTCTTCGAGTCTTAATATATTACAATATCAGAAGGGCAAAAGGTTACAATATAAGTGTGCTCAAAGATTTGAGAAGCCTGCAAAAACTTTCTTTGTGTAACCTTGAGAATGTTGATAACCAAGAAGAAGCTATGGAAGCCATGTTGAAGGAAAAGAAAGACCTCAAAACATTACAGTTAGAATGGAGTTGGAGTTCTAATGGTTCCCGAAGTAGGACTGAAGAATTGATTCTTGAGAAACTTGAACCACCTGCCGATCTTAAGGTACTATGTATTTCAGGTTTCAGTGGCAGTACATTTCCACATTGGATTGCAGAACCCTCTGTGAAAAAAAAAAACTTGTAAGCCTTGCATTCAGAATATGTAAGAATATAGAAGAAGTCCCAGTCCTTGAGAAATTCCAAGATCTCAAGTATTTAAATTTATGTCATCTCCCTAAACTGGAAAGAATTAATAAGGCACTGAATGGCGCAGGAGATGAGTGTACCGAGGTATTGCTTCCACCATGTCTGCGTAGACTGGAGGTAGAACAATGCTTAAAACTTGAGGAATTGCCTCTTCTACCTCCTAGCCTGGAGTGGTTGGAATTAAAACATGTTGGCTTGACAAGGCTTCCAAGGATAAGAATGCTTTATGATGAGAATGGTGAAATTGTATCATCCAAACTTCTGCACTTCGAGATTAGTTCTTGTCCAAATTTAACTTCACTCAAGGGGAGCCTATTTGAGCAAAAACAACACATGGGAGTTCTACGTGACTTGTCGGTCACGTGCTGTGTGAATCTGGAATCCGCACCCTTACCACTTGAAGAAATGAATGGACTTCATCAAATGTACATAAGAAAGTGTCCAAAATTGAGGATGCTAAGATCTGCTGAAGATAAGCTCCCGCCATCATCAGTTCAAAGAGTAATACTGGAACAGTGTGGTGACTTGGAACACATACTGCCTGAATCACTGCGAGTGTTCAAGAATCTCTGTTCTTTGTCGCTCTGCAACTTCTCTGTCATTGTGTCACTCCCTTCAGCAGACTTGTTTATGAATATGAAGTCGTTGCGAGTCATGAGTTTGACTGAATGTGACAATCTCTCATCCCTGGGTGGGCTCGGATCCCTTCCACACCTGAAACATCTAGAAATCTTGAACTGCAGTAAACTCACAGAGGCTGGGCTACAGTTAGTCCCAAGTTTGGAAGTATCTGGTTGCGAAGAAGAGCCTAGAAGCTTCTTAGAAATCAATAGCATTACCATCGACCACCCGTGCCTGCTGCTTCTTGAGCCACTCAAGAGTCTTTGCTCAACCAGTCTGAGCATTCGGCGGTCAGTGATGTTGGACATAATTAAGCCCTGGCTGCTACAGAATTGTACATCACTCCAGAATCTATACATAAGTGAAGTCAGTTTCGAATTGCTTCCAGCGAGCTTAAGGCATCTCTCAAATCTCAAGTCATTGCGCGTATACGGTTCTGATCAACTCCGTGGGCTAACGAATTTGCCCTCCTCCCTGGAGGCTCTATTTATTGAGAAGTGCCATCCAGAGCTGCAGAAGAAGGCTACAGGACATGGAAGCCTTAAATGGAACGAGATTTCCCACATCACTGATGTGAGAATAGGTACGTGTCCATAGACATTCGTCCATTCTGTACATGAGTTCTTACATTGACAGCATGTTGTTTTGACCGACTGTAAACCTATTGTAGGAGATTGCAACTTCAGGAACGGTGAACAGTACAAAGCAGTCGGTAACGACTACTTCGTTTGCAGAGAGGTATTATTATTTCTCCAATTTTTTTGATTATAAAATGTGATATTGCTGGAGCTGACTACTCCGTTTTTTGTATGACAGATAATGGAAGACCCAAACAAAACTAGGTTCTGTTGCAGCACAGCATTGTGTTTGTCCAAGTAAGGATGAATGGGAAGAAACACGCCAAATGAAGTTGATTCTGCGGCTGGGGTCGTTCGCAAGGCCACCCCGGAAAAATAACACATGCGGGTTACTGGCTTACTGCGTTTTATATGGCGGCCTTAATTAGTGGACAAGCCTGTAAGATCCACACAGTCTGCATCGCACGCTCCGCTGGTCCGCCGTCATCCACTTCAGCTGCCGTGCGGGAGCGACAGCGATGCCAACTCCCCGGCTCTTCGCCCCTGCTTGTCGTCGTGGGCACCTGACGCAGGCAACGGAGGTCCCGTGAATGTCATCTCCCTTGCAGAATCAGCATTGTCTCGGAATGCAGTTTTACTTGATTTGTTTTATGTGTTCACTGTGCTAGATGTAGTGGCAATGGCATCCACTGTCCAGTTCAATGTGCATGGATCAATTGGCATTGTTTTTTTACCCCTTGAAACACGGAATCATCTGTTAGTATCATAATGAGAATTCATTTGTCAGGAAGAAATTGCTGAACTCAAATTCTCGCTTCACTCGGCGTTTCCTTGATTGTTGCTCAGCGCCTGCTTGAGCTTCTGCGTCGCCTCGGCGGCTGCAAGCTTCTCGTCCTTCTTTGCTGGGCTCAGCAACCACACCCGAACTCCCCAAAAGTCTGTTGGTTCAGCTTCTCGTTCAAGAAGACGCCGTCCTCGTCACTGACCTCCATTTACTTGTGCACGGCCATGACGCGAACGACCATGTTCTTGTCACCGCCACGGGCCTAGCGCCGCCCGTGGCGCCTCGGCTTGCAGTTGGACGCGAGCTGCCATGCGCCAGACTAGTGGTAGTGTTTTATTTCGGGAAAGAATCCTAAAGTGTTGTTATTTACAAATACTCCCATCGATTTCAAATTAAGATGTTTTAGATTTTCTAGATACATCGTGTTTACTTTGTATACAGACATAGTATAAATATCCATACTTTTTTCAAGAGCACGCCTAGGCGCGTTTTTCATTAAGCAGAAAGAGTGTTACAAATCATGATCAATCCGGTAACATGACGATTACGGGATCACCACCCCTACTTCTACTTGGATATTACACAAGCGATTACATTGAAGCAAACTTGCGACAAGAGAGAGAAATAAGAGATCAAGCCCTAACTAGCGGCGCCCTCATCTCTGATCCGGCCATGTTGAGATCCATGGCGGAAAGATCGAGCCCACCGACGGAGGGCTTGAAACAACTCTTCTTTTTTTCGGTCATTTTGCCCCCCAAATGCAACCACGAACTGCTGCTCAAGATGCGCATCCACCACATCATCCTCGACCTTCGCCAAGCTTACGCAAAGAACACCTTACGTGCTTGAACTGTTGCATTAGGGGGCACGTGGTTTAGCCGCAATGCGTCCCACTCCTCCTTGAGAGAATGGACCGACACCGGGCGTGTGGGAGCGGCGTAGCGTAGGACCACCTTTGATCAGAGGAGTGTTGAGAGGGATGCAAATCCTTCCCTCCAGCTCCTCCTCGCAGACCGACAACGCCACGCCCAACATCGTCGTCGGAGGAGGGGAAGATCGGCGCATTGTCGCTATCTTCGTTGGACGTTTGAGGGCGGCCGCCACCGGGCGGATCGACATCCGACGACGGCAGGCGGTCGAGATCGCGCACAACGCCAGTGGTTGGGAGATATCGTTTTGAACCGCCCGCGGCTTACCACCACGAGCCATGCACGGGCACTCAAACTCAAGATCGACCATGGCGGCCCACCGGTCGACCGTAGCGACGCCCGGTGGGCCTCTGCGATGTCCACAAAGACTAAGCTCGCGCCCGACACACCGGAGCAACGTCCACAAGTGGAGCGCCCTGGTCCAAGGCGGCGAACTCATTGGGGTCGATCCGCGTGCGCACCGTGTTTCGCGCGGAGCTCCAACCCCGCCGGGTCAGGCTCGAGCTCGGGGAAGCGGCCGAGGACCGGCGGTATAGGTGGTGACGTTGTCATGAGGAGGTGGCCACACGAATCCTCCGCCCACGGGGCCCATGACGGCACATCGTTAGAAGCGGCGGCGATGACGCAGCGGACGCATTCTCGCCGCGGCGGAGGCTTCTTCTCGGCGGCGGTGGAAGTGGCGTGGATAGGGTCCGCGCGTCGATGGGTCACGCAGCGTGGCCCCGACCCTCCGGCATGCGCCAATGGGCAGTGGCGTGCCCTATGTCCCTCGCGCCGGCAGGTGCGGCAAGCGCGACAGAACGTGCAGCTCGCCTTGGCGTGCCCTTCCCCGGCGGTTGAAGCATAGACCGGAGGTCCTTGGGCACAGGCCGCGGCGGCGGGACGCGGGGGTGGCCGACGACGGCGGCGGCGCACCTCGAAACCCATCCGCGCCGGGTTCGGAGGAAAGGCGCGACAGGTGCACAAAAGTGGCAACAACGGGCGGCGAGGCCTAGCCACACCGGAGGAGCTCCTTGGCGACGGCGGCGCGGTGGCGGCGAGCAATGCGAGCCGGGCGTCGGAGCCCGGGACTCAGCGCGGCCGCCGTGGCCCGATACGCCGATGGGCGGGGACCCGCGCGGTGGACTTGGCGCTGCGCCGCCGGCGCCGCTGCGGTCGTGGAGTACTTTGGTGGCGCACTGGCCCGCCCGGTCTCCCGCGCCGCGACCGGCAGCCGCTGCGGCCGTGATACTGCGGGGGGGCCGATACAGCTCGGCTGGCGGGGAGCAAAGACGGCCCGAGGGGCTCAACCAGCGGACGAGGAGGTAAACGGCAGGGGGAAGACACGGTGGACCTCGGAGCGCAGAGCTAGGACCCGCCCCTGGCTGTAGTTGTCCCCAAACCGACGGCGCCGAGGTAGGACGGCCGTGGCGCCGGAGAGGGAAGGGACTCGCCGTCGAAGTCGTCGCAGAGTCCGCCCAACGCATGGACTTGCGGCGGCCGGGGGTTCCGCCGTGGTAGAATGCCGGGCGCCCGGCGAGAGTGGCGCGACCGGGCCGCCGAGGCGGGCGAGGGCTCGGTGGTGAGATGGCGATTTCACCTTCCTCGACGCCGGCGTGGACAACCACATCCTCATCCCCATCGTCCCCCTCTCGAGGCCTCCACGACGGCGACCTCATCGGCAACCAAGGCGGCGGCGCAGGCCGGCGAAGGGCAACGGTGCGGTGGAGTAGTGGCAGCGGCGGCTGGGGCAGCTGCCCGTCGACGGATGACGGTGCGCCCGCCCGCGGTGGAGGTGGGGAACAGGCTGGTCGATGGAGGGGCCGGCCCCATGGCTTCCTCAGGAGGCTACGAATCCACCGTAGAGTCGACTCGTCCTCCTCCCCGATCTCCACATCCTGGCCCGGGAGACGCCGAGCGAGGCCACAGGTTGGAGAACGGCGGACGTGGTGGCCGGATCTGTGGCGGCTTGGTGGGATTTGGGCTGGGGGGGCTGGATTTTGGGTGGAGGCGGAGGTTCGCCCGCCGCCGGGCGAGCAGGAGGAGCGTCGGGCTCCAACGGCTCCATCGTAGCCAGGCACTATCATCCAACACCAAGCATCCTAAATATCCATACTGCATAGTAAAATCACATAAGAAAGACAAAAACTTATTAGAATTTAGAAATGAGGGAGTAGCAGCCAGCAACTTATACCACTACACAGGTGAATTTATTTTACAACTGTCTATTGTTTTTAAGAACGGATCACATAGCGCGCTCCTGGAAACTGCTTGCACCCGGCCGGAGTAGAGCGCGCGTGTGGAGCCACCGGAGAGGAGTTTCGGCGAGGGCGCGGGAGGGAGGTGACAAAGGGGAGAGCGTTCCGTGGCGCCAGTGCCGGTCATAGCATTTTGAGGGCCCTCTGTCGACCTCGTCGCGATGGGCCTCTAGACTATGGGCTTGTTTGGATTCCGTCCACACTCGCCATGGCACACCAGTGGCCACCATCATCGTATGCTCCTACCGCTTGTCAATAACGCGTGGCGTGTCCCACGGCGTTTGCTTCGTTCGCTCCTATCGCTTGTCAACAATTGCGGTGTGGCCGTGGCGAGCGATTTGTCCGCCGCGGCTGTGGCGAGGGCGATTGTGGCGAGGTAAGTGTGGCCTTGAACCATCCCCTATGTATAAAATTTGTAATACATATGAGTTGATTTACTTATAAAGCGAAAGAAAACCAATAATATGTTCTTACTACTATATAAATAGTTAATTTTGATTAAAAATAAAAAAAGTACAAACGATACCTAGAGCCGGGCATGAACTGAAACAAGCGATCGCCTCATCGGCGATAGCAGTGCAAGAAGCCAAGAAGCAACGAACCAAGATCAAGATACCTAGAGCCTGCGGCGCCATCGCCCGTGAGGTGCATGCACTGCAGGCCGTGGATAGAATCATTCGGAGCGTCGGCGCCGCGTAGTGGAGGCCCAATGAGGAGTGTGTGTGGAAGTGCTTCATCTTTGTTGCCAAGGAAGAAGCATCTAATCTTCAGTGGTGATCGGTGTTTCACGTTTTCAATACTTTTTTAGGTCTGACTAACATGTTTGGCGGCTTTGTTTTGACGATGGTGATCCTACTTCAATAGAGATAACATCGCGGTGCAAGTCAAATGTCGCATCGGACACTTGAGCTCATAGTTGGGGATGTGTTTTCTTCAGTTTTTTCTTTTATTTTTTGATATTATAATAATGTGGCCTGATTCTACCTACGGGTAGATGAAGCCTGATTGTTTCTCTCGTTTATCTAAAAACATATTCCAACCGCTAAATGGCTTTGGTTTCACATCAAAAGACTTTCTTCTGAGTCAATGGGAATCATCCAAACAAGTCAGTATCCATAATTTACTTGGGTGATGTGACACCGTCTTTTTGTTTTTTTTGAGAATTGTGACACCGTCTTTTGGGTCCATTCCATTCGACCATGTATCGTGTTTGGTCCCATTTAGGGATGCGACCAACGGGGTGACTTCAAGATTCTATTATTAGCCGCCACACCTGTCTCGTTAGTGTATGTGTTTTGTTAGTTTTCCTCAAGAAACATACATTGTTTGTTGTAACTGTACCGCTAATGTCGTTTGCTGCTAAACCAGGGCCATGTTCTTGATCTTGTTCGAATTTGGCAATTAGTTCGTTCTAACAAAGACTTGACCTCCTCTTCATATTACTAAGATTCATACATATATATTTGCATTTTAGATTGCGGTTATCTGTTCTTGCTTGTGTTCTCGATTCGCTTTCAAGACAACCTTCTACGCGAGGTTAATCGCGTTGTCCGTGGTTGATAACCAACGGAGCGGTAGTGTAATGGTTGTGGGGTCCAAATGAGTCTTGGTTGAAGCCTTGACCGTGAACGTCGAGTCTCCACCAATTGAAAGATCGGGCCTCGTCTACAACAAGTGGTATCGAGAGACCTAGTTGCCCATTAGGCATACCTTTGTTATTTCCCTTTAGATTGTTACTATTTTTTTTTTTCTATCTGCATCACGAGTCCACAATAAGTAAAAATAAAATTATATGCTGCCACATATCTCTAGTCCTATAGGCCCATTGTGTCGTGTGCAATTCATTTCTGCCTCGCATTGTTAAGTTTGTGTCCTAGGTCAAGTTCTAGTTGTTGGTCTAGATGGTTTCTGAGTTTCATTTGTCTGTTTTCCTTGTTTCTAATCGTATCTGTGCCATCTCAACTGAGTGTTCTTTTGTTTCTAATCAAACCATAGTTCACGCTTTTCATTTTGTGCTTCGTTTGCATCCATCCATAGCCACTGCAATAACTTTTGTGTGCATTGTTCCAGTTTTGTCCTCTAATTCGGAGGCCGTTCGTAAAACAACCATAATTTCACATACGGATTGAGACATTCCTTATATCAAAATCAATCAGAATTTTCTTTTTGCATCTGCCCATTTATTTGATTATTACCTTCATCTTATACCTTTATTCATATCGCCTTTTCACGTGAACAGCCATGGAAGTGGCCTGCTGCAGTGCGCGTTGCTGTTAACTCGTAGGAACGGAGTGTCGGCCAACGTATAATAGAGAAAGGATGGAGAATTTGATTTACTATTTGGGAACCCCCAAACTAGGGGCTCCCTCCCCTCATGGCAGGCTTTGGCCAAGGGGCTGGCCCAAATATATGGGGGAGAAAAACTCGCCATATTTACATCAACTAGCAATATACCGATTGATGTTTCACATCCACCTGGCCTAAATAATCATTAAAGCCCATTAGTAAATAAATGCATAGGAATTTAAGATTTATTAGGATTATTACACATGGGCTTTGAGGATTGGTGGAAAAAGAGACTTGTTATTATTTTAGGAATTAATCAATTTGCGGATAAAATATTTGTAGAAAAGTCCGGGATTGATAATTAAGCCGCAAAAAAAATACTTGAAAGCTTTAAAATTTAGGGTAAACTCCTAGAGACGTTTTTGGAACATGAGGAACCCAAAATAAATTATTTAGAGCTCACTAAAAGAAAACTTTAAGTGTCTAAAAGTTATATTATGCTTAAGAAAAGTAAACAAATTCCAAGAAAAGGCTGAAAAATTCCTAGAGAGTTTGTAGAGATAAGTTGAAGGATCTTGAACTCAAAAGAGTGATTTCGAGCAGAAGCAAAGGATCTCGGGAAGCTGGAAATGAGAACGTTAGGGATCAAGAAAGCAGGGACTTGATTGCAGAAAAAGATAGCCAGACTTGACAAAGATAAATGACTTACTAAACATGTTTTGAAAACTGTATACAAAACACAAAGTTAATTAACAAGCAAACATCACATCACGCATTATCCTGTAAAATTATTTTTGAAAAGTTCGAAAATTCACATTTTCCTATAGCTAAATTTGTGCTAACTCAAACTAAACTTGGTAAATTTTATCAAAACATTAAAGCCATTTATTTCATTTAGTTTTTACCATGCACAATTTTGGGGTGTGACCGGCGAGGTCAAGAATCTAGTGGCCTGCAAGCTTAACCTAACATTCCTTCTGCTCGTGTGTTCCATTAGCTTCCGTTCGGCCCTTTAAAAAAATCCAACCATCATTTAATATGTTACATGTGTGATTTTTTTTCGATATCTAGCAATGTATTAAATGATGGTGGATTTTGTGAAAGGGAACCATAGAAAATGCGTATATGAAATGTGTGGAATCCCACATTTTACACACACATTTTGATTTTTTTACACACATTTTGATTTTGTGAAAGGGAACCATAGAAAATGTGTGGAAGATTTTCTATGGTTCCCTTTCACAAAACCCACTATCATTTAATACATTCACATTTCACACACACATTTTCTATGGTTCCCTTTCACAAAATCAACTATCATTTAATACATTACAACCAATATTGGCCATGATAAAAATGTAAGAAAACTTAATGGACTAAAACATCTATTCGAGATTCGATTTATTTTGAAAGACATATAATAACCAGGTCATTGCGAGGTGCGAACCTAACCATTCACTTATGCTTCAGGCCCTTTCGACAATTCTTTCCCATTTTTCTCCGCCTAGATTCAAACTTCAAATTTCCGCACATTTTAGAAAGAAATTTTCCTCGGCACCCTTTGATAAAAATCCACCATCATTGAATATGTTGATGGTTAGGATAAAAATAAAAAGAAAACTTAATGGACTAATATAACAATAACATCATTCCCTGGTGTGTGAACCCAGCAAGGCACATGTGCTTTAGGCACTTTCGGTGGTTGTTTCCATATTTTTGTTTGATCCCACATTGAGAAAAAGTTCAAATTTCCACATATTTCATATATAATTTTTCCATGGCGCCCTTCCATAAAATTTCACCATCATTTATTACGTTACTAGCTAGTAATAGCAAGGATAGAAATGAAAGAAAACTTACTCGATGAAAACATTTATTTTGAGACCGGTCACTTTTGGAAGGCATATAATAAACCAATCATTGCCAAATGTTTGAACCCATCCATGTACATGTGCTTCAGGTGCATTTGGTAGATGTTTCCATTTCTTTGTTTTAATTAGCCGCCTAGAGATAGTTTAACTTTTCACACATTTCACATACAAATTTTTCGTGGCGCCCTTTTACAAAATCAATTAACCATCATTTAGTATGTTACTAGCCAGTAATGGCTAGCAGAAAAAACTTAACTGTCACACATCCAACATATACTGTACAACCCGACGGAGAAAAGGGACCATCAAGGGCCCAAGTAGGTGCGAAGAACAGCCCAATACCGCGCTCTAGGGTTACAACACAATATCTAGATACCTTTTCATGTCCATGTAAATTAGGAAAAGAGTCTGTTAAAGTTTGGGTTTGTTATGAAAGGAGAATCCAATATTTTTTTTAAAAAGAAGGAGAATCCAATCTTGTAAGGCTCTCTAAAGTTGCTTAGGAGTCAAGTCATCCGAGACTATAAATACTAGTGCCATGTAATAGTTGCGACTGATGTAAAAGGAAATTAGAGTTTCACCTTTCAGCTCCGGTCTTCAGGCCCTCCCTCGCTCTCGTGTACGCACCTCCTACGCCACCACCCCTGCCCACGCGAGCACGCCGCCACACCGTGCATTGTGACAACCCTAGCCGTCACCTTCTTCCCATGCGTCGTCGCCAGTGAGCCCCTCGGGCACACCTCTCACATTAACAATACTAAAACATCTATTTGGAGGTCTGGTTTCTACTTTCTTTTGAAAAGCATATAATAACCAGTAGTTTGCTAGGTGTGAACCCATCAATGCACTCGTGCTTCGGGCCCATTCGACAGTTCTAGACATTTTTTGTTTTTGCATGCCTTAATACAAAGTTCAATTCTTTCTCAAATCTCACACATTGCGCCCTTTCAAGAAGATCCACCAATTTAATACGCTACTAACTGGCTAGCTAGCTAGCTAGTAATGACACGAACAAAAATGAAAGAAAACTCAATGAAATAAAACATCAATTTAGAGACATGGTTAATTTTGCAAGACATATAATAATCAGGTCATTGTTATGTGTGAACCCAGACATGCACATGTGTGTCAGGCACTTTTGGTAGACGTTCCCATTTTTTTGTTTTTACCGGTCTTGACACAAAGTTCAAATTTACAAACATTTCATATAATTTTTTTCATGACGCCCTTTCACAAAAATCCGCCATCATTTAATACTTTACTAGTTAGTGATGGCCAGATAAAAAATTAAAAAAACTTAATGGACTAAAATATTTATTTGGAGATCTAGTTACTTTTGGAGGCATATAGTAACCAGGTCATTGCCAGGTGTGGGAAGCCGGCCAAGCACATGTGCTTCAGGCACTTTTATCCGTTGTGTTCCGTTTTTGTTTTTACCCGCCTTGATATAAAGTTCAAATTTCCACACATTTTTCCATACAAATTTTCCATGGTGCCCTTTGACTAATTGCATCATCAATATTTAATACATTACTAGCTAGTAATAGCAAGGATAGAAATGAAAAGAAAAGCTAATGGATGAAGACATATATTTTGAGATATGGTCAATTTTGGAAGGCATATAATAAACAAGTCACTGCAAGGTGTATGAACTCAGCCATGTACATGTGCTTCAGGCACTTTTGGTAGATGGTTCTATTTTTTTTTACCCGCCTTGACAAAGTTCAAATTTCCACACATTTCACACACAAATTTCCAACGATGCCATTTCAGAAAATCCACCATCATTTATTAAGTTACTAATCAGTAATGGCCAGGATAAAAATTAAAGAAAACTTAATGGACTAAGCATCTATTTAGAGATCGGGTTTGAAAGACAATAATAACCCCAGGTCGTTCCCAGGTGTGAACCCATCAATGCACTCGTTCATATAAGGCCCTTTTGGTAGTTGTTGACATTTTTCTTGTTATTCATGCGTTGATACAATGTTCAAATTTTCATACATTTATCCTATTGCGTGCTATCAAAAAAATCCACCATCGTTTAATATGCTACTACCTAGCTAGTAGTGGCCAGGACAAAAATGAAAGAAAACTTAATAGACCAAAACATCTATTTGGCGATCTTGTTACTTTTGAAAGACATATATTAACGAGGTCATTTTGCTAGGTGTGAACCCAGCCAAGCATTTTTTAATCCCTTTTTGTAGTTTTTTTCCATTTTGTGTTTTTCCTGTCTTGAAACAAAGTTCCAAATTTCCACACATTTCACATACAAAATTTCCATGGCAACAATTCATAAAAAGCCATCATTTTGATGCTTTACTAGTTAGTAATTTCTAGGATAAATAGGAAAGAAAATTTGAAGGACTAGACCATATGTTTGGAGATCTGGTTACCTATGCAAGACATATAATAGCCAGGTCACTGGCTTGGATGAACCCAGCCATGCACATGTGCTTCAAGCCCTTCTGGCAGTTGTTTATATTTTTTGTTTTTTCTACCTAGAGATAAAGTTAAAATTTCCACATATTTCACATTCAAAATTTCCATATGGCACCCTTTCACAAAAATCCATCATCATTTAATGTGCTACTCTTTTTTGACCGGTCGGGGAGCCCTCGGCCCCTTTTTTTTTATTAAATGAAAGAATGAGTACAAAATGTATTTACAAGGCTTCTAGGCCCAAAAAGGAAAAAAAGAAAGAAACAATTACACATAGCTATCTCTCCATATCTCAAGTCTTGCCTTTTTGGCACCTTTGGCTTTGATGCACACCAAGCCAAACTCTTCAGTGAAGGTTCTTCTCAATTCAGTAAACTCATTTGTGCCATTATTGAAGATGATTTTGTTTCTTGTTTTCCAGATTGACCAGCATGCACAGATTACAATCTCCCCTGAAGATGACATTGTGGAAGTCATGCCTTGCTTTGAGAAACATGTTCACAGGGCTCAGACTGGTGTCCCATGCAATGATTGCCAACAAAGTTTACTGAAGCTGCAACTGAAGAAAAGATGGAAATAGGACTCCTCACAATGTTGGTTGCAATTTAATGTGCTACTAGACAGTAAGCCAAGATAAAAATGATGGAAAACTAAAAGGACTAGACCATATGTGTTTCAGACCTGGTTAATTACTTCTGGAAGGCATATAATAGGCAACTCATTGCCTTGGGTGAACCCAGGCATGCACATATGTTTCAGGCCCTTTTGGCTGTTTTTTTTTTTTTCCATTTTTGTTTTTTCCGCCTCGAGACAAAGTTCAAATTTACACATATTTCAAATACAAAATTTTCATGGTGCCCTTACACCAAAATCCAAAATCATTTATTATGTTTCTAGTAAGTAATAGCTAGGATAAAAACGAAAGAAAACTTAATGCTCCAAAACATCTATTTTGAGATCTCGTCACTTTTGGATGGCATATAATAACCAGGTCATTGCTAGGTGTGTGAAGCCAGCCATGCACGCCTGCTTCAGGCACTTTTAGCCGTTGTTGCAATTTTTTGTTTTGACCCACCTTGAGACAAAGTTCAAGTTTCCATACATTTCACGTACAAATTTACTGTCACGGCCTTTCACAAAAATTTACTAGAGTTCAATACTTTACTAGTTATTAATGGCCAGGATAAAATGAAAGAAAACTTAATGGACTAGAACCTCTATTTGAAGATTTTGTTTCTTTTGGAAGGCATATATATAATTACGAGGCCATATATATCCTGGTGTGAATCCAGCCATGCACTTGTGCTTTCAGCCCCTTTCAGCAGTTGTTTCCATTTTTTTTTTTTTCCCACCTCGAGACAAAGTTCAGATTCTCACATATTTCATTACCAATTTTTCATGCCTCCCTGTGAGAAAATTCCATCACCATTTAATACGTTCCTAGTTAGTAATAGCCAGGACAGAAATGAATGAAAACTTAATGAACGAAAACATTTATTTTGAGATTTCTCACTTTTGGAAGGCATATAACAAACAGGTCATTTCCAGGTGTAAAAAACCCAGCCATGTACATGTGCTTCAGGCCCTTTCGGTAGCTGTTTCCGTTTTTTTTTATCTACCTTGAGACATAATTCAAATTTCGAAACATTTTACATGAAAATTTTCCATGACACCCTTTCACAAAAATCCACCATCATTTAATACTTTACTAGTAGTTAGTAATGGCTAGGGTAAAAATTAAAGAAAACATAATGGACTAAAATATCTATTTGGAGATCTGGTTACTTTTGGAAGGCATATAATAACTAGGTCATTGCAAGTTATGAATCCAACCATGCACTTGTGCTTCAGGCCCTTTTGGCAGTTGTTTCCATTTTTGTTTTTCCCACATTGAGACGAATTTCAAATTTCCCCACGTTCCACATACAATTTTTTTCATGGCACCTTTTCACACAAATCCACCATCATTTAAAATATTACGAGTTAGTAATAGTCTTGACAAATGAAAAAAAAACTTAATGCACAAAATCATCTATTTTGAGATTTCATCAATTTTGGAAGGCATATAATAAACAGGTCATTGCCGGGTGTGTGAACCCAGCCATGTACATGTGCTTCAAACCCTTGTGGTGGTAGTTTCCCATTTTTGTTTTTACCCGACTTGAGACAAAATTCAAATTTCCAAACATTTCACATAAATTTTTTCCATGACGCCCTTTCACAAAAATCCACCACCATTTTTTTTTTTTTTCGAAATCACGTGTGTGCGTGTATTGCTTTAAGGGAAAAAAGAGTTTGTTACGGCTTCGCCCATTATTAGGTGAGATGCCAAAGAGTATGGCGAAGCAAGCACACAACAAAGATCACCGGCTCAAACGGTGGAGCAAAGCAGGTTGTACTAACTAATTAAACAAATGTGCGACTAAACCGACGTGGACGTGTAAGCCTGTCAAGGTTAAGGCGTTCTTTTCGCCCCTGCTCCACCCCGGCGCTCGAGGGAGAAAGCGGGGCTGCGTGCAACCTCTCCCGCCTAGAGGGCGTCACAACGCCGACAAAAGCTTCATAGAACCTGGTTGCGACCACGGGTTCGGAGTTCCCCCGTCGTCATCGGGACGCCCTTGAGCCTGTTCAGCAGAACACGTCGTGTGTCCTTCTCATAATTGGGATCGCGGAAGGTTGACTTGTCGCAAGAGCCGGTCACATTTGCGTGGCACCCAATTGTCGGCGACCGTTGAAGGCCGGAGGTGGGGCGGAGCCATTGCCGAGGCTCCTCCAACGGAAGCATCAAGGAGTCGATGAAAGCTTCCACCGAAGATGTCGAGGCGCAAACAGCCAGGGTCTTTGGGCGTCGCCGGTGCGACAACCGGGGTAGGCAAAGTGACCAAGGCTGCCTCCGACACATCCGCAACTCCGAGATCCTCATCCTCCCCTACAAAGCGGACAGAGCAATGGGAGGAGCTTGCGCGACGTTCTCCGCTTTGGCGGACGGAGCCGCGCCCTTGAATATTGTTCCTGGAACCTCACGGCGTTCGCGGCGCTCGTGGAGTTCGGAGCGTTGGACGCCACGTCCTCGTGTCACTTGGCCCACTTATTCAGCAAGAAGACATGCCGCATTTGCTTCTCCGGCCGAGGGTTACGGAAGGCAGATTTAGCGGCCACCTGGTCACTTGCGCCGTGGGAACTAGTCGTCATCAACAACCTTCGTCCTTCGCCTGTGACGCGGAGCCTTGGGAAGGTCCTTCAATGGCATTGTCAAGGAGTTGATGTAGGCCATACGAAGTGTTTGTAGGTGCGGGAACAAGGCCACGAGTGTTACGACCGCTGGGGTAGCCGGTGGTGGAGTGTCTGCAGACCCGCAGAGTTGACCTCCACCACTTCCGACGCCTCCACATCCGTGAAGATGCGAGGCGACAAAAGGGGGGGGGGCACCGGGACCTCCTAGGCTCCGGCCACCTCCGACATGGCTTGGCCGAGACAAGTCCCCGCACGGCCTCGGTTGAGCGAGAAGACACAACGGCGAAGGAGGCTCCAAATGTGCTTCCGGGGATAGCACGAGAGGTAGACGGGTGCACAGCGAGGGAAACCAGGAGCTCCTCAACCATTGGGTCCACCCGAACAGAGGGCTCCGCAACCACACCCGGCGCAAACGCGAGCGGGTCTGAGTCGATGGTGGTGACGACGGAGGTAGCAGCCATGCCGATCTCGCGGCAAAGGCTCCTCCCGAGGTGGCGTCAAAGGGGTCAACCGACGAAAAGCCCCGTCCGCCCGCCTACTACGCCGCGGGCCCGGTGGCGGCGCCCAGAGGAGACAATTGGATGGAAAGCGACAAGTCACAGCGACTTGATCCTTTTCGAGGCGAGTTGAAGCAAAGGCCTACGAGGTAGGGGCGGGACGGGGCGGCGGTGGCGCAAGGCGAGGCTGGCCATCGCAGGCCAAGGTTGAGCGGGGACGCACGGCATGCTCCGATTGGTGGATCTGTATTGCCAGCCCGCGACATCCGGACATGGTTGCCCGCCACGGCCCTAGCCGTTGGTGGGCGGGGACAACGCGGCCCGAGCCGTAGGTGAGGAGAGACACGCTCCGGCGCCCTGGCACAGCAACACCGTCGCCGCAAGGCCCTCCCGGGGCATTTGGGGTGTGCCGCTGAACGGGCGCGTCGTGCCCCACGGCGTTTGCGCGGCGTGGGTGGGAGCAACAACGTCGGTGACCAAGGCGACACCGGCTCGTGCCGACTCGACCCCTGGCGAGTCAACGGACATGGCGCGGTCGGGTCCGCGTGCGATTGCGAAGGCGGCGAGTTGGAGAGGCCTCGGCGAGCCATACAAAGGTCATGCAGTGCAACCTCTTCGACAACGTCGTCGTGGTCATTGTCGTCCCGGTCGCGGATGACGCCCTCAACCCATCGCATCACCTTCGATTTGCCCAAGGAGGACGGGAAGCGGGGAGCGGATTCGGGAGAGAGACTTGTGGTAGTGGTCCGTCGGGGACGAGCCTCCCATCACCGACAACGATGGCGGAGAGAGGAGGCCGCTGCGGCGCCCGGCGCCAGTGGTGCTGCGGCAACACGGGAGAGAGACACCGGGGTCATAGGCGTATAGCATCCCCCCACCACATGTCTGCGCGCATGCAATAGGCGAATCGCCGCCGCGGGGTACGGCGAGCAAAGCCCGGATCCCTCCGGTGAAGGCGATGGCGGCGTGAGGTGGGGACCGTGAGCTCCGGTCACGGCGCGCGAGGTCCTGGCGGCCCGTGGACACCGGAGGTCGGGGGCAGGATCCCGATGTCGAGCGGCGAGTAGGACCCGCCCGGGGACAAAGTCCCGGCTGTGGGGCTGCGGCCCCTGGTGCGGATCCGGTGGGTAGAGGCTCGGAGGCGGCCCCGTGACGAGAGGAGGCACGGGCGGGCTAAGGATAGCACCGGCGGCTCCCGAGCCCGGAGGGGGCACGACCTCGGCCGAGGGCTTGCGGTGGCGTCCCCAGCGGCCGGATCCGACGGCCGGTTGCCGGGATTGGCCTTGACGGAGGCCTCGGACGTGGAAGGAGGCGCGGGCGGGCCTTGGCCGGGAGGTAGGGATGTCTTTGGGGCCGGCGGCGGCAGCGGGGGGGGGAGTAGTAGGGGACCGGGCCGGGGGACGAAAAGGAGCGGTGGGGAGGTGGGTCGGAGGTGGTAGCAGCGGTGGGGACGAGGGGGTAGAGGGGCCGCCGGCGGCGGAGTCGGGGTGTGGGTTGGGGAGAGCTGTTGGGCGGAGTCAAATCCACCACCATTTAATACTTTACTAGTTAGTAATGGCCGAGATAAAAATTAAAGAAAACTTAATGGACTAAATAATCTATTTGGAGATCTGGTTACTTTTGGAAGACATATAATAACCAGGTCATTGCAAGGTGTGAACCCAGCCATGCACTTGTGCTTCAGGCCCTTTTGGTTGTTGTTACCATATTTGTTTTTCCCGCCTTGAGTCGAAGTTCAAATTTATGCACTTCATGGCACCCTTTCACACAAATTAATAATCATTTAATACGTTACTACTATATATATCCCATTGTCTCAGGTCCAAATCTATCTTTTTTCTAGGAAAATAGGGGCAAAACCTCTTGAAAGGAGAAGGGCAGTCTCTGAAATCTCAGTCTGCCTTGCTCCTTCATCTCTATCCGTCCATCATTTGAGGAGCAGGTTGGTACCATGCAGGTCCTATCTTTCACTTTGCTACACGGTGGATCCAACATTTTCAATTTCTTCACTTCTCAATAGAATGGATTGCATTTTTGTACGTGTGTAATCATTCTGTACGTTTTTGATGTATGCTCACCATTGTTACTGTACTTTGCATCTAGCAAAGTGTAGCAGACATGGTTGGCCTCAAGGACATGGCTCGGTCTGATGCGGAGCGCGCCCCACCAACATGGCTGCGTAAGTTGCTCGCGGCAAGTTTCTTTGATGCATGCCCCGAGCACCCGGCTAGCGAGGGCCGTGTTATTACGAGGGCCACTGACTGCAACTTCTTTTGCACTCACTGTCCTGACCGTACCCTCTGCTCTGGCTGCCTCGGCACCCATGAAGGCCATGAGCTCATCCAGGTACTATACACACGACCACTGTGTCGTGGCAAAGGTAGATTACTTCCAATTCTTGAAAGACAAATTGTCGTGATGCTCGATCGCTTTGTATGATGTGCAGATCCGGAGGTCGTCAGGCCACAATGCTGTGAAGGTAGAGGATATTAAGGATCTGCTGAGCGTGTCACTGGTGCAGACCTACATGTACAATGGAGACCAGATCGTGTTCCTGAATAAGCGGCCTATGATGGGTCAGGGAATGCGTGGCGCGTTGTCTCACTGTGAGGAATGCAAAAGGGGACTCCAGGATGAGGCTTGCCGCTTCTGCTCCCTTGAGTGCAAGGTGAGACATCTACCTCGCTCAATTGAAATTCATGCTGCAAGTTTTTTTTGCATTGTAAACTGTGGTGACTAGGACGACTTACTAGATTTCATGTTTTCAATTCAACAGTCATGTTATATAAATGAAACTGTGGTTGATTAGTTGAGGGGACTTAAACATAACCTATCGCATATTAGTCATAGGTACGAAATATATAGTTAATTTTGTTACATGAAGACCATAGGATTCTATAACGACCTTCTACTAAATTTTCCCACTCCATTTTATGGATTTCTAGTAAATATAGATGACTGCATGTGTACTTGTGTAGCAGTACAAACTAGCCTTGCAAACCTTTTGTTGAAGATGGTGATGAGTACTCATGTATGCTAGCTAGCTATATGTGTGCATCTTTCCGTGCGATACACATACCTGTTGATGATGCCTTGCTGCTTTCATATTTTAATTTCTGCACTTTTTATACAGGCTGATGCAATAGAGGATCGACTTGATTTCAGCGTCTCATTCGCTGTCAACGCAATCAATCACAACTCTACAGGTGAGACTGATCAAGCAAATGATGAGACTACTGAAGCACACGAGGAGACTGAAGCAGACGACGATGATGAAGATGAAGACTCATCCTATGAGAATGAAGATGAAGACTCATCCAGCCCAGCCGAGGTTTGAAGCTGGGAACTGTATGAGCATCGTCTAGCAATTCGGTCAAAAAAGAGCATCGTCTAGCAACCCAGTTGCCGCTAGACGATGCCAAGCCGAACACTATCTATGCAATGGTGATCCATTGCAATATTTAGATAATGTTTGCAAACTTTATGCATGGACCATGTGATTCACACATGGATGGAATAATCTTGAAACTGGGAATAGAGACATGGTTTAAATTAATTATGGTCTGAGGAATATTTTAGCTTTGTCAAGTTTGATATTTTGATTGTTCTGTTGTTATACATCCAACTCATTTCTTGCTATTTTATCGTGAGTCTTTTTCTGGGAGCCAAGATACGGTGATTATATCATATAATATAGAGAAAAGAAAGCATACATCAGTGGTGCAGCACATATTAGATGTTTGTGAGCAGACGGTAAGCCGTTACATAAAATTAATTGCTTTCTCTCGTCTGGCTTGGCTTTTGCTTTGCTGATCGCCTGAACCCGAGAAATGTTCTAAGGAGGCGCCACAAGCATCTGGTCAAGGGCTATAACTGTGTTATGAGTCAAGAGAATGTTGAAAAAGCAGCTATGCATCTTTTCTTTGAGTGTCTCTCAAGTGCAGTTGGGGAGCAAGCCCCACAGTTTTTCTTTAAATTAACTCGTTCTTTCGTTTTAACCTAACTAACACTTGTTCTTATTTTACTTTTTTCTATTAGAGCACTGGGGAGCAAGCCCCACTGTTTTCCTTCTAAAAAGAGTCTGGTTGTTCATGGTGCTACATCTACCCTTGTTAATTTAATCATATATATGAGGATGGTCTCTATTAGTTCGTGTGATGTGGCAAACTATTTCTTTTTTAGCGTGGTTCACTGTTATATCGTTGTATCTATATGTGTTGACACCCAAAAATGGCGTGGTCTAAGTCACGGTAAAAATCCAGACTTAACCATATTTTTGAAGGGCTAACTCACCGCAAAAATTCAGACTTAGTCAAATTCTCGAGGAGGTTCGAAAAAGGGCTCTTCGGAATGCGACCGGACTCACCGGGCGCGTCCGGTCCGGCGTCCGGTCCTAGCGTCGGTCAGGTCGCGCCCACGATCGGTTTGCGACCGCTACGTTAAACCGATCGGACGCGCCGCCCGGAGCGGGCGTCGGTCAACTCCTCCGTGAGTCCGGGTCACCCCGGTGGTCCGGTCAGGTTTGCGCGCCAGCGATCGGGCTGCAGACCTTCTTGGAAAACCGACCGGACCCGTCGACCGGGTGCGTCCGGTCGGGGCCTATTCAGCGTCCGGTCAGCCCGACGCAGCCCCGTGTCCCAGACGGGATCCGAACCGATTTGTTTCCAATCGTGTTTAGGTCGGTTTTTTATGCTTGGAAACGCCCAAGGATGGTTTCCTAAAAGGATAAGACCACCCTCCTCTATATAATAAAGAGGTTTATGGCCGATTTGATCCCATCTACATCCAATCGACAACCAATCTATCTCCTGTCCCGTTTGTAGGTCATCTTCTTCCCTCAACCCCTCTACGTTGCTGTTCGGCGGCGAACTCCGCGTTCTTCGTCGGCGTTCTAGGCGGCCACGCTGGTCCTAGAGCACCCCACGCGTGCGTCCTCCCGACGGGTCTTCCCGGAGGTGCGTTCGGAGGTTCTTTCAGCCGTCACCGAGCTCTACGCGCCCCTACCGATCCCTAGATCAGTTTGGGCTGCCACGCTGCGGTGCTCGCTGCTACAAGGTCGATCGCGATCTTCGTGGGCGTCCAAGGCCCTCCCGGTGTGTTGGTGTGAAGCCCTAGCTTTGCGTCAACAATATGTTTGAATGCCAAGTTTATGTAGTAAATAATTCATCTGATTTGTTGCTCACGGTTTGACTTGATCTCCAAGAGTAACAAATACTTACAAGATCTTTGATTGCTACAAAGTACTCAAGGTTTGGCTTGCTCTATTTTGTTCATGATTTTGAATCTCAGTTGTATGTTTCACTAAGCGCACAATCTCACAAAGAGAGGTGTAGGGAGGTTTAACAAGGTTTAGGCTAGCTCTAGCAACTACCATGATTAACAGCCCCCAAAGAAGAGGGCCTGAGCTTATAAATATCCCCACTTAGAAACTAGTTGTGGTTGTGGACTTGTAAATTCATACTGAACTAGTGTGGTGTGATCTGACTGACAAAATTATTTTAACGCATGCACAACAATGGAACTTCTGATCAACATTGGAATATTTTATGAAGATGCTAACTTCTGACGTGCACAAAACCTGAGAAACCAAGCAACTGCCACTTATGACCCCTGCTCATAGTACTGTACGGTATGCGTATTGGACTGGTCTAGTATGTCCTGTCACCCCTGATGGGTCGAGAAGAAGCTTCTCCTCTTTTCAAATGGATGTGGGCAGGTTCCAATTTGGGCAAACACAAATTCTTTTTCTGGCTCCTACTCAAAGATAGATTGAACACCAGAGGAATGCTCAAGAGGAAAAATATGTTCCTTCCATGTTACTCCTGTGCTATCTGCAATTCAACTGGGGATGAAACAATAGAACATCTTTTTTCTTTGACTGCCCCTTTAGCCAAGCTTGTTGGACTGTTATTGGCATAAACTAGGAGCTTTCTTTGCCACCCCTCGACATGGTCATTCAAGCTAGACTGGTTTTCGATAAGGTATTCTTCAGAGAAATTGTCATAGCAGCGTGTTGGTCCATCTGGTGCATGAGGAATGACTTGATTTTTGATGGGAAACCTTGCACTTATGCTAGATGGAAGAATCACTTCAAGGAGCAAATTGGTTTGATTTGTATCAAAGCCAAGCTCGGACTTGCAGGTCCTTTAAAATCTTGGTTGGAGAATATCCCCTGATGTATTTTCTTTTTATATTTGAGCCTGTGGTGCTCCAAAGTTTTCTTTAAGCACTCCTCGTGCTCTTGTATGGAACCCTTCCTTTATTTAATAATAATAATAAAAAGATTAAGTGGGGAAATTTCCCCACTGAATCCCTCAAAAAAGTATGTCCTGTCACAGTGCACTAAATGTTAATCCCCGTGCGGCTCTCACTCGTACACATGGGTTGACTTGAGCACTATGGACTAATCAATAATCGTTACGGTGCATCACCCTTGATAGTATGCCATTCATATGAACTAAAAATCAAATGAAAACTGAATTCAAAACACTTGAACTTCAATCCAAACCATGTGCCATTTTTTTGCTAATTAACTCCAACTTGTCTCATTCATTTGAGCATAGCCATCTTGAGGCATCTGACTAGAACTATTATTTCAGAACATTATGAATTCAAGTGATGCACCCAAGTCACTCTTCCATAGAATCCAAGAATGATTTGATCGATCGCCCTCACAATGTGAATTCCCAAAGCTTGATTTGTGCCAAGACATTTCATGCAAAATACTTTCTTCTTCATCATAGCTACATGCAAAATACTTCCTTCTTCATCATAGCTATGGTCCATCAGCGACAAATTTGTTGCTTGTCGTTCACCCTTGCATGTTCCTTTGAAGCTCTTTCCTTGCTATCTTCAACCCACTCATGCCATCCCAGCCACATGGTACTTGCACACCCTGAAATCCTTTTCATTAAAAACTATCTCTATCTTTATCACTTTTCCAAGGATGCTCTCTATCTTTAGTCCATCGGCGGTGATGAACCGAGCCCGGCAGTGATGAACCGTTGAGTCGCGAAAAAATCTAAAAATCCATGGTACCGACCAATAGCGGTGAAAATTTAGATCACCACTTTGGGTTGAATCGTTTCCCGGTGGCGATCTTATGGACACGGATCAATGTTGGGTTTGAAATAAGAACCTATAGCGATTTGAAGACCAAGAAATAGTAAAACAAACGATAGAAAAAGAAGATTGACATGTAGGCGAATAATAAACGACTGGTTCACTAGAACATAATAGATAATATTTTACAAGTGCATAAAAATACTAGATAGCTAATAAAATTAAAAGAAAGTGCCCTACGCCGTCGCCGCTGCCGGCGCCTAGGCCAGCTTTGTCCCGTATCCCCTCGGCGAGGATACGGGCAATGGCATCGATCTTGAAGGCGTAGAAGTTGGCCTTCTCCTCCAAGGGGCCATTCACCCTTGGCAGGCCGACTTCGTTGGCGAGGCCGTTGAGCTTCTAGAGGGCATCGTGGAGGCGTGCCATGGCGAACTGAATCTCCTCCTAGATGTTCAGATACATGCCGGCCATGGCGATCGTTGTCGACGCGTCCGCGAGCCTTGCATACAATGTAAACGAGGGTTATGGAAAGAGAGGTTAATTAACGACCGAGATCGTCGTGAATCGGAGGGTGTACAAATAGTAACAAGAAGCCACGAGATGCATGCGAGTTGATTGAGATCATTTCCCATGGGACGCGCCATCAAAAGGCGGCTCCTCGGCACTCAAGCGGCGACCCGTGCGATCCGGTGGCGTCTCCTTGGCATTCAATGGATAGCCATCACGTTTCTTTCTTTTTTTTTTTTTTTTGACAAGGGGAGTACAATAGCTATCACGTTCACTTGGCGTGTTCAAAGAGGCCCGTATTCACCGCCAGTTCAGAACCGGTTGTGTCTCCCCTTCCGATGAGAAAAGGCGGCACCACTGCATCGCCGGCGGGTTAAATCAATGTCGAGAAAAACAACTGCTGGGTGTAAATTTACAACCAGCAGTGATCCATTATATCACTGTCGGTGAAAACTATCTCGCGGTGGTATTCAATATATATCATTGCGGGTGGCGAGACCCGACGGTGATTTCACATGCGATCAACGGCCGCACGGAGTTCTCCCCCCTCGACGGCCGACCACTACACCAATCTTTGGAGCACTGCCACGTTCTCCATACCACAACGGTGGCCTCAAACACGTCATCTCGCCCATTTAAATGGCAAGAGCGACAACGTGTTTTGTACCTAGTTTCTCCTATGAGTTCTTGCCCTCTTGTTCATCCCGTAGTTGCTACTCTCTCCTCTTAGTAAAAGGGTTAGTTTTGAATATTAGTGTCATGGGTTTTGGATCTAGGAAATCTTTCTCTACTTATTTTCCTTGTTCTTCGTCCTCGATCTTCTTTGCTAGGAGTACTTTCGTTGAGTACCTTCGTCCTCATAAGATGTCAACTACATTTTATCAAGCAATAGTGTTTCATCCATGTTGAGTATTTTCGTTGAGGCTTCATAAAGAGGACATCTATTATGATGATTCTACATTTAAAAAGCTCCTAAGATGAAAATGGAGTTAAGGCTTCATTGCACTTGGCCATAAACCATTTCTAGATCTATGCCACAAATCATCAAAGGAACATCGCCAAGACAGAGAGATGCATTTTACAACTACCTTCGGGAATTAGTGAAACCAAAATTGTCATGCAAGAACATAGGTGTCTAGAACGCAACTGATTGGTCACATGCAAGAACAATTAGATTACCCAAATCCTTTTCTTGAGTGCCATCGTGAAATAATCAACCCCTACTGATTCTAACTATTAGCCAAGAGCTTGGCCAAGACCTAAGCGAGGTGCGCTCGTGTGCCCTTGCTTGACATGAACTAAACATCATGGGGCTCTGACCTCAATCACATGAGATTTCTAGGTGTGGAAGGTTTTCTTCTGAATGAGGCTAGACCCGGATCCTATCTAGTCATTGTCATCCAAGGGTCCTATCCGACCAAACGAGGCTTAGTCTTTCACAGTAGTTGTGGTCCATCGAGGAGACCAAGCCTTCACTTTCCCTTCACCTTTACATGATCCATCAAAAGTCTTCCCTTGCTATCTTCATCCTCTAAAGTCACCCCAAGCCACATATAGTGATTGCATATGCTGAAATCCTTTTTTTAAAACCAAGACAAGGATGTATATATATATAAAGGTTAAATAGCAAGCTCACTAAGTGAGACCAATCCAAATGAATAATCTCATATCTCTTACATATGCTTGCCTTCACATGATGCAACGATATCCCATAACATGAGGGCCATATTTCTTTTTTGAACAAGAACCGTGGGGCGAGCCCCCCGACAAATACGGGCCATATTTCATCAACTCCATTTGTAGTGTTGTATTTTTCTTGAACTACATGAATTGTTTCCACCACAAACATCATCTTGGATTTCATTTCAACGCAATTATGGAATACCATGAAGTTTATCGTCCTATTGACCTTTGATACACTTCAAACCATACAACAATTCACATGTCTCAAGTGTAATGCTAGTTCTAGCAAGAACAAATAGATTCCTTTGCATGTTGATCAAACGGGCTACACCCTCATCACCTCACGCTTCTCAATGAGGTAAGCGCATGAACTACACAACAAATTGCAAATCTCTTGTTCTTCCTTTTATAGAATTCTTGTTTAGGGTTTGCATTGATGGTTGGTTGGTAAGTGGACCTAGGCTTAGGTTCGATGTGGTGGAAGGAAAAAAGCAAATAACATCTTGTGTGGGTTTCGTTAATCATCTCTAGATTGAAGGCCCATGATTCCAATCATTCTTGCACACATATTAAATTAAGAACTAATTGTATTGTATGCCTAGTCATTTTGCAATACACAACAAAACACAAGACATAGTCGAATACACTACTATACAAAATCTTTTACAAGACTTTTAGCTTTTATTAACTATGACGGCTATTTAGAAAACCATCACGATTAGTGGAAACCAGCCAAGCCGGCCATACGGGGTAAAAAGCGCCACGGTTAATAGATTAACCGTGATGGTTTTTGGTCAATGTCTACTAACCGTGGCGGTCATGTTACAAAAACTACCATGGTTAAGCATTTTCTTTAACGTAATCACCATGGGTTTTTGTTAATTAACTACCACGGTTAAGTCTAGGCTATAACTACAACCCCACCTCTTCTTCCTCGCATCTCTTTCTCCATTTTTTTAGGGTTTTGAGCTCCAAAACCCTAAAGGTGGCCATTTCTTGGGGGTGATGTTTTGCCCTTAGATTTGTTGAAGTTTTGCACACATGAGGTTGATTCTTACTCTCCTACCCTAATCCCTCTCTCTTTTTTTCATGATTTAGGTGATTAAGGTGCTCATTTAGGTGTTTTTCCTCTCTCACGACGTGATTTAGGTGAGGTGCTCATTTAGGTGCTTTTCCTCTCTTTTTTCCATAACAGGCCAGCCATGGACAAGGCTTGGATGTACAAGTCGAGGATGGATTTGTCTTTCTTGGACAATATGAGGAAAAAAAGATATTGCCCATTGCGCGGAAGAATCGAGTAAGCCTAGGTCGGTTAAAAATGAACTACCCGTGTCATCACAAGAACAAGTTATTACATAAGGATGATGTGATGACATCGCATTTGGTATGGTATGGTTTCATCAAGAGTTGCAAAGTACACTATGTGGAAGTATCACGTCGAAAAGATCCGAGTACCGCCGGTTCATCCGGAGGACCCTCGTCGATGACATCGACGGCGGCACTCGATGATGGAGGACAACAACCCTCATCATCAGCTGGAGCAGCAGCAGCCAGTAAGCGCCGACATGAGAATCGTGATTACATCACGATAAATGATCCGCTTCAAAACATGCCGTAAGACGATGGGGGTGGAGATGGTGAGCAGTTGGAACTTGATGAGATGTCGCCCGAGGATGCTAAACTTTTTGAGGATATTTCTAACCTTAAAGATGAAGGCGACATTCTGTTTGACAATTTTAGTTGCCAAGTGGCATATTAGCATATGATGAATATGGTTAATAATGCCACTAAATTGAGTAGTAGAATGTGTATAAACAAAGTGCCAACATAATATCACCGCGATCCATGGGAACATCCACAAAGGGTAGGGTAGCTAGATTGGCATGACCATCTCGAGAGGTTAAGTCCTAGTCCTCCTTCCCAAATATGACATTACTGGAAAATAAAATTGTTCATGGTTTGGAATCACATTCTTTATCCTAACAAAACCTTTATTCATGAATTGATTGTGTCCACCCCTTGTTTGGGACACATTATAGCTCCTAATGCCCCCAAAGTGTTGCTAATATTTTTAATAAGATCTAATCAAACTTAAGAAAATTTAATATGCACGTAGATTAAAATAATGAGACAGATGGAGCGTATCCATCACACAGTGGAATCGGAGTTTGTTGTGGCATGAACGTCAAATAAATGGGATTATGAGGATAATGCCGTTTGCAGTAGTAATGTTTTTCCTTGTCTTTCTTTATCAGACAACTCTCTTTTATCATTTTTTTTTGAAAGAAAGAAGCAGGGCCCGGCCCCTACCTAATTTTTTTTTTCATTTTCTGATATAAAGTTAGCGGTTACAGGACATAACCAGAAGAAAAAAAACAAAGGAACTAGCTGGCAACTCTCTTTTTTATCATTGGTCATGAGACGCGCAACATTGCATATAACTATTCCTTATTACACCACAACACACTTTAAACCCATGCAAACTCAAACACATGGCGCCCACACCAAAGTTTCCAAACCTACTTGCCTCATCAAAAGATAAAATTGTCACACACATCCTCCAGCTGAGAATCAGAACATCTCATTACGTTGAAAACAACCGCTACAATGTAAGACTGTCCGCCACCGTATCACACCGGTCATCTCAATAACTCAAAACTGCTGGTCATCTCAATAACTCAAAACGGCTGACCACCACCTCCCACACGGGCCTCCTTACCAATTTCGTGGGCACCCACACAAAGTTTGAAACTTCTTCATTATATATTCTAGCAAGTCGTCCTAGAAAACTAAGACAGAAAATGGAGAATTGTACACCGCAACAACAATCAACGAATCATGTTACTTACATCAATTCTTGTAGTTTGGCAACTACTGAATTATGTACCGGCAAAGATCATACATTTGTGGGCACTTCCTACACTATTTTAGCTTAGCATTGTACTAACATAATAACCAAGAAAATAATTAAGTTTCTGGAAAGAACAAAAGAATTTGAGACCGACCGAGCACAGCGGCACAGCCTATTGTTTCAGTCAGCGTCTTCTTGAATGATGCTCAGAGCCCGCTTGAGCCTTGACGTCGCCGCGGCAGCCGCAAGCTTCTCGTCCTTCTTGGCTGGGCTCAGCAACATCCCGAACTCCCCAGTGTCTGTTGGTTCAGCTTCTCGTTGAAGAAGACGTCGTCCTCGCCGCCGTCCTCCATTTGCTCACGCACGGGCATGACGCGAACGGCCATGTTCTTGCCGCCGCCACGGGCACAGCGCCGGCCGTGGCGCCTCGGCTTGCTGCTGGACGCGAGCGCCGTGGTCGCCCGCACGGCCAGCGCGGCCATGTCGCTGGTCGACAGCGGCCTCTCGAGCATGGCCGCCGGGAGCACGAAGTATATCTGCCCCGGCCGGAGCAGCTCGCTGGGGGCCAGCGCCGGTGGGTGCTCGTTGAAGTATAGCGCGTTGGAGTTGCACACAAAGAACGACGCCGCGTCGCTGCCGCCCTGGCCGAGCACATCCGAGACGCTAGAAGAAGAGGAGGTCGGGAGTTCCTTCAGCGATCCGTCTCCGGCGATGACCCTGGCCTGCGCCGGCGAGGCCGGCTGGTGTGCCTGCCGGGATAGGCTGCCGCAGTGGATGCAAGAAAGCTTCAATCCCATGGAATCTATGAGTCAAACAATACTAATACTTGTTTGGGAATTTGATTGTGGAGCTGACACGGCGTGGGTAGCTAGCCCATATATAGAGAGAGCTAAGTGGAGAGGTGGGGAAAGTGGGAGACAAGCTTTTACATTTGAAACCTTTCATTCTTGTTCAATTGTGCAGATGCATGAGCCCTGCTTGGTGAGTCAAAGATTCCTTGTTTAGACATTAAGATTTACAACTTTTTCTTTGCGACTAAACATGCCTATAACTTAGATATTGTAAATAAAAACATAAGGATGTTAACGAAATGTACATAGAGAAAGCATCCTTATCAAAGTTTATTACTAATACACCTCCATTTCAAAGAGATGTTTTATTTTTGTTAGATACATCGTGCATAGTAAAATGATGTATCTTAGAAAAGTCAAAAACGTGTTATAATTTAGAAAGGAGGGAGTAGCTAGCAACTTATGCCACTACACTTATGAATTTATTTTAGAACTGTATATTGTTTTTATACGAACGGTTCATATATATATAGCAATCTGTATTTCTTAATAAAAAAACGTTGTGGGGCATTGTAGTAGCTTGTAAACCATCAATTTTTAGAGACTGACTTAGTAAAACCATCTTTAATCATTCAAACATTGCAAGGTGTTTTTTTTGACATGTATATTGTATAAAAGTCCCCGCATGTGTTGAAATGACTGTATGCTTCGTGCAAAATAGCACACTCGTAGGGCTACGAGTGGAAGATTTAGCTTAAATCCAAAAAGAGGAAGTAACGGTGTGATCGCTGACGCAACACACGTCTCCGGCACCCCTATATTTTTGTTTGTTGTGACAACGGGACCTGTGAGTCGAGTCAACAGAGACCCGATCGACCTTTGCCGGCCAGGACCACCTGTCATCCGCTCGCAACCAAAGTCGGCGGCTTCCTTACCGCTTCCCTGTGATGTGACCAGGCTGTGGCACACATCAGTGCATACGCAGGCAGCAACAGGTAGAGTCTTGCATCCCAAGGCGACCAGACCGCACTGCATAGTGCATACAATCGACTTTTCAGCGCCCCACGACCCAGCCCCGGCGCCGGCGGAGCCAGTCTGCCATTTTGTGTCTCTATCGGAGAGACAACGATCAGACCAAAGATGCCAGGAAGGCAAGCTTGGTTATATATACCTAGGCCTTGTTTAGATGGCTAAAATTTCTAACATTTTCCCTACTTTCTCTCCATCACATCACATTAAATACACTAAAAGACATATATTTGGAGTATTAAATGTAGGTAAAAAAAATAACTAATTACACAGTTTAGATGTACATTGCGAGACGATTCTTTTGAGCCTAGTTACTGTATGGTAGGATGATATTTACCATTAACAAACGAGACGTGCTACAGTGTACGATGTGACATGCGGTTATAAATTTTAGCCATCTAAACAAGGCCCTAGATCGAGCGCCTTCACCAAACCACACCAATAATACAAGAAATCAAGCTCCGACCATTGGCACAGACGAAATGGCACCAAGAGGATTTTTCTTTATTTCACACTCATCTGATTTCACAAGACTTCTAGTGGTCACAAACCCATTATTAAACTTCACAAGAGACATGCATGCTATTTGAATGTAGTCTTCATCGAGATCATCCATGCATGGAAATGTCAAAGATGATCACTATTTTACATATATATTATCTCCCTTATACTATAGAAAATGCCGGTATCACCACTAGGTTCAAATTAAACCCGTTCACTTCAGAATAATGAACGAGTAATTAAATCAAAGATTTTAAACACTGAAGAGTTGAACATTTGTTTCATAGCCCCGTGTGCTATCCCTGCCTGCCTACCGATGACGATGACGATGACGGTGCTAGATTTGGAGTAAGCTAGCGAAAGTGACATCATATGACAGTACAAGTTCGGCCCAGCCAGGAAGGCTAGGCGCGCCCAAGCCGGCCGGGCCGGCCCATGAAGGGGGCGCCCAAGGAGGGGACGGCGCCGCGACCCGCCGCCGCTGCCCTCGTCATCCACATCATCTTCGTATTTGATTAGAATTAAATTTTTGTGTGAAGGGGATATTCCAATCTATAAGTAAATCTCCTATTAGAAAAAGAATAAGAGTATTCTTGTAAAAGGTATTCGAAATTTAAGGAAGAGATTGCTTGAGTTACAAGTCTCATAGGAGGGCTATGTAAACAAGGAGGATGTGATCTTTTAGGCGAGAAACAAATGAAGAAAATATTGTGCCCCAAGTCTCCTACTCCCCGCCTCCTATGGCGCCGCCCCTTGCCCTCTCCCAGCGTGCCGCCACCACCCGCACGCCGCCACGCCACCGCCCCTATTGTCGCGCCGCCCACACCCAACACCGTCGCGGCTGCCACGGTGCCACCGGCTGGCAGCGTCGTCATCGCCGCCCTCCCCAAGGCGGTTGTGACACGTGGTATTCGGAGACCGGGGCGATTCCCACCACCGATGCTTCGAGACATACGATTTCTTCGTGGCCCTCAAGTGTCTCCTTGAGGACAACTTCGAGAGGATCGACGCCGCTCGGCAAGATCGAGGCTCATCTTCAATGCATGGAGAACGCCCGCATCAACTCTCCGATCTACCTCCCTCCTCCCGACGCTAGACGATGGACACCGGCGTGCTTGATGGCGCCACCCTAGGCATCAACGATGACACCAACGACCACGTCACCGACCCATCCCAGCTCGAAGATGAGATCAATCTGCAATTCCTCGCAGTTGATCCTAAATCATCCAGAGGACGAGGAGTGAGCAAGCGCGAGCTCGTTCGCCAGGCGCCCCCCGTATAGGCGCCACCAGCCCAGCGCCCGCCTTAAGATCGCGATTTCGCCTAACGGCGCTGACATACGACGACACCGATGACCCGCAGCCTGGATTAACAAGATGGAGACGTTGTTCGCGCTACAGCATGAGCTCCACGCCCGCCCACGTCCGGTTCGTTGTCTGTTATCTCACAAAAGACACCACCGTTCCTTCGGATGACTAGGAGGAGGTTGTTGGAGGCATGAGACGTCTTCACGCACTTCCTCGGGCGTGACTTCGGCCTTCAATCAACAAAAACACGACGGGATAGCCAGCACCACCGAGGCAATACGGCACCGTCAACGACTACATCAACACCTTCGATGACTACGCTAGGCGCCCGGAACTTCCGAGCCCGCTCCACCACGTGCACCTCTTCGTCGGTGGTCTCCATTCGCCTCTCCGGGAGGCAGTTCAGAGGGAGCAACCACACTATACGCACGAGGCAATCCGCTTTGCGTAGGACTTTGACGCCCCTGCTCCAGCTTCGCCACGCGTTGTTGTGGCCGACGACGACCACGATGGCACCGACGACGACGACAACGCTACACCGACGGTGCTCACGGCACCCCTGTGCCAACCACAGCGACTCAATGTGACCATGGACGCCATTGACAACTAGGTCGCCCAGGACCTCCTCGCCGAGATCTATCTTGCTACCTCGACGAACCGGGACCTCCGGATGATATCGACCACCATCGAGCTTCAAGCAAGTAGCACCCGGTGTGGACTTTGTACAATGGCACACCCTCCTCGCAAGACCTCCTATTGTAGCAAGAAGTTCCCACGGATGCTCTTGCGTTGGATTTTTCATCTTCCGACGTCGGCACCGGCCAAAGACGCCTTCCCAAAGAAGCATCTTGCTCATGGAACAGTGGACCGGACGTCAACATACATTGTGCGACCATCCTCCACTTCGACGACAATGGCCACGAGTTCATTCACGCCGACGACGTGGCCGTGGACTCCCTCAACGCCATGGTCCCCCCGGGTCGGCCTGATTGTGTAGACCGCGAAGTGACCTCCTCTAGGGCAGCTTACTCCGCTTCACCTCGATGCCTATCTCGTCAACACGACACGCCTTCTCGCATATACACATGCAGGTGGAGGTTGGTGCAGTCCATTCCATCCCTAGACCCCGGCATCCCCCGCAGATGCTCGAGTCATGAGAGGTGCCTCCATGGTAGCCGCACGCCTCGGCAGGTCGTATGTACGCCCGCCGCTCAGCTACAACTTCTCCATCTACTTTGGGCACTTGCACTCGACTTCTCATTCGACGATGATGCCTTCTTCGTCATTGAGTTCCACGACGGGATGGGTCACCTCGGGCTACAGTATGGAATAGGCGACACTACACCACCCATCACGGTGGCCTACGCTTCTAATTGGTCGGTTAGCCAACGTGTGGGACGCGTCCCCTCGTCAAACAAATGGGAGATGTCGAGTACAAGTTCGGCCCAGCCTAGGGAAGGCTAGGCACGGCCCAAGCCGGCCGGACCGCCCATGAAGGGGGGGCGCGCCCATGGAGGGGGCGGCTGCTACCCCGTCATCCACGTATTTGATTAGGATTAGATTTTTGTGTCAAGGGGATATTCCAATCTATAAAGAAATTTCCTATTCAAAAAAAGAATAAGAGTTTGCTTGTAAAATGTATTCGAAATATAAGAAAGAGATTGCTTGAGTTCCAAGTCCCATAGGAGGGTATACACTACAGGAATCCGCTTCTTTGCCGAGTGCGCTGAAGTTTGCCGAAAGTGGCAAAAGTCGGGCACTCGGCAAAGAGAGTCTTTGCCGAAAGTGCCAAACCGAGCACTCGACAAAGACCACTTTGCCGAGTGTCTAGCAGTCGGCGAAGTATAGCACTCGAAATCTATAAATTTGCCGAGTGCACTGCACTCGGCAAAGTGTATTTTGGTTTTTCGTAAAACAATTACTTTGCGAGTGCTGGGATACGTACTCGGCAAAGTTTCAAAAAAACAAATCTTTTGCCGAGTGCGGGACGTTCGCACTCGGCAAAGAACCTTCCATATTTAACGGGCGACGCCGGGTTCGCCGAACTGACATGGCACTCGGGCGAACCCTTCGCCAACCGCCAGTTTTGGCACTCGGCAAAGACTCGTTTGCCGAGTCAATCTTTGCCGAGTGGGGTTCGCCGAAGTTTGGCGGTCGGCAAATCCTTTGCCGAGTGCAAAACTGTCTTTGCCTAGTGCGCCGGCACTCGGCAAAGCCACCGTTTCCTGTAGTGATATAAACAACGACGATGTAATCTTTTTAGGGACAAACAAATAAAGAAAATACTCTCCCAACTCTCCTGCTCCCTGGCCCCTGCCCCATGCGCCACTGCCGCCTGCCGCCGGCCCCTCTCACCACGCGCAGCCACTGCCACAAGGATGCACAAGAAGCAGGGTCGACGGAAGGCCATGTCCTGAGTCGAAACGCCGTCAGTCTTTTGGTTGTTTAGCTCTGAGTAATGCAGTAACTTGTATGAGTACACTATTATGGTCCGGCATTGCACTATTTCTTCTAGATGTCCTATTGCCCTCGTTTGAAGCACGCCTTCTGTATGTATAAACTCTTCTGTCTCGGTACAAAAATAAGCAAAACTTTTGTGCATTCGAGAAAAAAATTGCTCTGAATTCCACCTAAAATCCAGATGGGAACCCACACTGCATGCACAGCATACTTTTGTCCTATTGCGCGTGCAGAGACGAAGAGGTAGACAACTGCCATGGCAGGCTGCCTGGTTGACTATACGACGGGTAGCCGCGCCCTCGCATGGTGTCTCTGCCCAGATGAAACCTTACCTTGCTTCTTCTCTCAGTTGCTACTGATGTTTTCTAGTAGAGCTTGGAAGTCGTACTTGAGATACGGTCGGCCTGCGCCGCTCTAGTTGAACAATCCTTGCACACGCAGCGTCAAAATAAGCATACATCGGAGTGCTAATCTGGGGACAGGACTTACTGCCAGTGACTGATTACTGAATATAAGTGACCTCTATCCTTGACCATATAGCAATAATTTCATCTCTGCTTCTCACGTTGACGTTTCCACGCTCAAACCTCCTGATAGTCCTACCTACATTTCCTGATAGTAAGTAAAACCATATGCGTGTGAGGTATGGCACCCAGAACACTGACTTGATGGCGATTGAGGTTGTGGTTAGACTACTTGACTCATCGAAGCTACTATGAAACTGCAATTTGTTGAACAGATTCGTCGACCTTTTTCTTTTTGTTGGAAAGGACCATCCATCGACTTTTATTTTTAAGTGGTCCCATGTTTCTCGTGCAAGCTACGGAGATCAGAGATGATGTATCATCTACTTCATCTATTCCAAATTATAAGATGTTTGAATTTTTTACCACAGATTTGATGGATCATATTATTTAAAAATTTGCTTAAAATATCACTTCTTTTTATGGTGACTTATTTTATTAATAAAAGTTCTTCAAAAATGACCTAAATTTAACTATGTTTGCACAATTTTTTGAATAAGATAAGTGGTCAAATTTCGAGGTAAAAATGTCAAACGTCTTATACTTTGGCACGGAGTGAGTATGTGCCATCTTTCATGAACCCATATGCATGGCAGGGCAACGCATATAAAGGAGCTCAAGCGGGAGTTACACTATATTATCGACACGAATTTATACCATTACTAGGCCGACGGTGATAGCTCACCGGTGTGTTAGGGAGGTGGATCCGGCCGTCTTGCCACGGATCCCTGTCACTCCCCATACTACCGGATCTGGCGCCTGGCAGGGGAGCTGCCGATGCTGGCAACGGTGAGCGCCAGGTGTGCAAGTCCAATGGTATTTTCTACCCCTTTCCCCTGCTCTCCCCATGAGCCCTGGCACGATGCGTGCTAGGGGCGCGAGCCCCCATGGAAGTTTGTGAAGTTGAAGGTGGCGGTGGTCTCCATCATTGGGTGATTGCTCTTTCCCATATGGATCTAGCCCTCTAGCGAACGGATCTAGTGTCACTTGCTCGAACCAGTGTAGGAAGCTACGAGAGTGCATGCCCGGTTGTCCACCGGTGGGTGGTTAGGCATAGCATGGCACGGTGCGGGCCATGGATGGCTCGGTAACTCTGCTGGCTGCGCAAGTCAATGCCCGCGACATCAATAGTAGCAGGATGACTGTCTACGAGCACAACGTCGTATATGGAGTACGTAGGAACTCGCTCATGTTTGTTCCTCTTCGTTTGCTTCAAGCTCAGGGATGTATTTGAAGAAGTTGTTCGCAAGCTAGCCTGGTGCCCTCTGCAACCAACCACACAAATTATCTCCTTCAGGCTGATAATTGATGCACTAGCTCATAGGATAACAAGCATTAATAATATTCAACTATTACAGTGTGGGAAATGTTGATGAGATGAATAACTATAATCTCATCCTCCTTTAGGATCAAGAACATACTGTTTGTAAGACAAAGGTTTGGACCATCTCACAACATTCATCTTATGATCAGTTAAGAACATCCTGCTCCTCCATCTCCATCCATCCATGCACCATCCCAGCAGCTAAAAGTTAGTACCATGCAGACTCTACCTTTCGTTTCCTACCCGGTGTGGATCCAACATTTTTCAACCCTTTGGATTGTAGGAAAAATTCTTGTTTTCTACATTTGTTTCCTATAAAATTGAACTTATTCCTATAAATATCCTACGTTTCAAAGGGATCCTTATTTTCTTTACTACTTAGTAGTAAGGATTGCATCTTTAGTACATATATAATCAACATGGCTTTAAGTGTTTGTTCACCAAGGATACTGTACTTTCCATCTAGCAATGTGGAGCAGAAATGGTTTGCCTGAAGGAGATGGCTCGTCTGGATGTGGAGCATGCCCCACCAGCATGGCTGCATATGTTGCTCGAGACCAGGTTCTTTGATGCATGCCCCAAGAACCCAGCCAACGACTCAACAAGGGTCGTGCTACTACTAATAGGAGGATCATTCACTGCAACTTGTTTGGTACTCACTGTCCTGGTCATCCCCTCTATTTTGGCTGCCTCGGCAACCATGAAAACCATGAAGCTTGCCTCTTCTCCTCACTACAATGAAGCTAGGTGAGACATCTCACCCAATACGTGCTACCAGATTTTTTGCATGTCTGAAATGTGGCGACCAGAACTTGCTCGATTTCAAGTTTCAATTGTACTTTCATGTCATAGAAATGAAATGGTGGTTGATGAGTTGAGAGGACTTAACATAACCTACTAATTTTAGGTGGATAATATGTGGGTCCAACATTTTAGGTTGTTGTTGACGTTGCTTAACGTATGCAGAAGAATCCGTAAGCATACGGAATTGTCATTGTAGCTTTCACCCAGAAGTATTCAGGGTATCGTATTTTCCACAGGGAACGTTTGCACACTAATCTTTGAGCAGAGCCTCCCAAGGATAACTATGGGTGGTGAGGTATCTTTATGGGCTTAGGTTTTCAGGCAGGGATTTCTAGAGCTGTTATCTCCTTACTTCGGGCACCGGCCAACGCACCAACTGGGCAGCTTCCGGCAATTAGCACTACAACACACCCGAACGTGGGGGGGTTACAAGGGACGGACAAGGTCGCATCACGACCCAGCCGTCTACCCCCTCGACCGTGGGGTGCACCGCAAAAGATAGCTGGACGTTAGTCCAAACACCACACGTTTGCACTACCGTACATAACTCTTGGTGTCGATCAAGGTTCCCCGGTCATAGGGTTCCTTCACCAAGAGTTACGACCGAGGGTACGACTATTAATCCCTGCAAGTTTATAACAACTAAGAAAATATGCTTGAAGAACAATAAGCCGAAAGATGAACACGAACTTTCTTACCAAAGTGTAAGGAAGTTGTAGAGCTACAAGTGTGGCGGGTGCCGACAAGTCCGGCATTCCGACCACCCGAGATCCGCAATGCACCGGGGGGGTACACCGGGACTCCATGGAGAAGAGGCCAAGCCCTCTTTTAGCCTTCCCTCTCTCACTCTCCATTAGAACTAAGAAGAGGAAGAAGAGTGGAGCTTCTTCCTTTCTACTACATTGTGGCCCTCCTTGTGTTGTATGAAGAATTGGTGTGTTGGAATAAGAGGGAGGAGCCATCTATTTATAGGAGGGGGAGAGGGAATGTGCCATGGAATATTCCTCCAAACCGACCTCACTACAGCGTCTAGGTTCAGTGAACGTGGCCACACACCCTGCACCGCCACTTTTCGGACATTCATTGCACCGCCAGAGAAGGATGGGCTCGAACCGCCTCACCAGAGGTGCGGGCGCACCCAAACTTTGGCCGTTTGGGCTGAAACTTCTGCAGGAGCTCGTGGGCCTCGGAGTGAGCTTCGTTTTCGACCGGGTGGCCCGCTGAATTCTGATTTTGTATGAGAAAGTTATGCCCAAAATACTAAACCCATGTCCTGCGGCCCGATATGATTTCATGTTGGATTTGGGCCTTGACCTTTTGGGCTTATGTTTGGATATTTGTAATCATATTTCTTGGGCTTTTCTTCTCTTTATCCTTGCTTCACATTGGGCCATTCCTATCTTGTATATTTTCCTTTGCTTTTGTCCCAATATGTATATGTTTTCAATATTGCCCCGCAAAACAAGTGAAGTACCAAAACTTGTGGAAAAGGTTAGCTCAATGTCCTATTACTATTGTGTTTTGGTAGTTTTATATTAATGTTGACGGTATAAAATATGCGATTAACGACCGTCAACTTGATAGCTACCTGGTGGATCATACATTTTTCTTAACTTCTAGGTCACAAATACTAGTACTTAAGCATATTCTATATTGTTTTCAATCCAAGTACTTCAGTTCCCCCATGCTCATCATGAGAGTTACAAGTTGAGACAACAATATTTTTATTGAACCACAACAATAGTCATTTTGCAGTTAGGTCATAGATTGCTAAGAGCTTCCGATCTTTTTTTAGTTTGTGTGATGAGGTTCATAGTATTGTCGTAATTCCAAATCTGGATAAAGCGCCACCTTAGGACAATATGCAAAAGAATGTAGAACTAAAAAACCTAAGGAATAGATGAGGTACCTAACATACATTAATCATACAAGTTATTTTCCTGCTTCTTTCAAAATTATGTTATCCTAACATATCCAAACTAACCCAAATCCACTTGGAGGCTCCAAGATAGTTGATTTTTTCAGCACTACCCAGTTTTTACGTTGACACTACTTCTATTGGAAGATAGGTCATGGTCAACATATATGCAACACTTTCGGATACTAGGCCCCGCCAAACCGTGTGGAGCAGTTGATAATGATTGCAATACGTGACGTATGTGTACATTACATTAAATGATCATAAGATGAATGTCCTGAGATGGTCCAAACCTTGGTCTTACAAATAGGATGTTCTTGATCCTAAAAGAGGACGAGATTATAAATATTCTATCCCTATTTTCCTAGAAACAGGATGGAGTTGGATCTGAGATCTTAGGGATATATACTAGTAACATAATAAAATGATGGTAGATTTTGTGTAAGGGTAGCATGGAAAATTTAAACCATGACAAGCATGTTCCCTGTTTCAAGATTATTCCATGCATGTGCAAAACACACATGGTCCATGCATACATTTTGCAAGCATTATCTAAATAGTGCATTGGGTCATCATTGTCAAATGGATGGAAGTGATCCATTGCCCGGATAGTGTTAGCTTCACATAGATCCAATTTTCTTTTACCTACAAAGCATTATCCTCGCTCTAGCAAAGAAGCGGCTTGCTAGATGATGCTGATATGGTTCCCAACTTCTGAAACTTGAATGGTGGGGATGAATCATCATCATCGACCGATTCGTGCCATCTCTAGAGGTATCACTTCTTGGATCAACAACAAATAATATACTGAAATCAAGTTGGTCCCATATTCATTTAGCCGAATAACAATAGCCGAAAATCAGAATGAAAGCAGATGGCACCAATTCAGCAAGCATGCATATCGAACTGAAAGTTGAAAATATATACCTAGCTAGCATACATGACTACTGTCAATGTTTTAGGACCGAGAGAGCGCGATGGGGTGACCTAGGCAGTTGTTAGGGCTTCAAGAACCTGGAACCCGGTGGTTTGTTGCGCAGTTGACGAGAGAGCGGGTTTTTTTTATACTAGATTGGGCCCACAATAGGAGATCGAGTAAAGACCTTTACATCGAGTTGGTGTTAGCCTGTTTTTGAGTGATTGGAGCAACCACAGAGCTTACAACCTTGGTTGTTCAGTCGTGTGTTGTTGGTTGTTGTGCGAAGTGTCCCTCGTTCGCCTTTTATATCATGGAAGGGACCGAGGGGTAAGCTATGGTCCTAGTCGGATACAAAGAGAGTTATTCGAGGAGGACTTGAACTTCTAATCCCTACAGAGATCTGACTAAGTTATATCCTGATTACAACCGAAGTCAGCATATCTTTGCTTCCGTTGCATTCTTTGGTCAGTCGAGCCGCAGGCTAGGATAGAACCTGCAGTTGACTTGCTAGAGTACTTTAGTAGTACCACATCCACAAGTACCCATCACAAGATTCGACAAAAAAAAGTGTGCATATAGCTAGCTTTTAGTGTTACAGAAGCAATGATCTATATTTACTAGAAATTAGTGGAGTGGGAAATTAAATTAGCTAGAAGGGCTATCAATGGTAGCAGGCAGTACTAGCTAGGATTGTCACCATATGTTTCAACTCTATGAATTATTGTAAAATGTGTTAGGTTCAAATATAGGGAAAAAAATCGTTGTAGAATCCCATCATTTTCACGTAACAAAAACAAAATTATATTTCCTACCTACGATGGGAGGCCACTCGCACCGGGACCCAATTCAATGAGCACAGCGGCACCGCGGACTGAGCACCAAAGCTTGTCGCCATGGTGGCCGACAACCGGCAGCTTGTATGACAAGACAAATGGCGAACCGACTTCAACGGGGCATGAGGAACACGCGAGCATGAGTTAAACGGAGCCTGGCTATAGCTGGAGGGTCTACGCTTGCTCGGCCGTGGACAGAAAAGATCTGGCGCCGAGAAGAAAATATCTCGCTGGTGACACACCTCCACGGCGCGCCTATAAATGGCCTCACCGTCATGCAATCCGACCTCACCCCTCACTCCCAAGCTCCCCCCAGAGCTGGGACATGCCGTGCTCGCCTCCATTCCCTTCCTCCCCTCTCCTTCCCACGTAGTTCAAGTTTTCCCCAATTCAAGCTCCGCCACCGCCAACGGCTAGTTGTTGGGTGTTCCTATCGATCTAGCCGCTTTGAGCCCGAATGGACAGGTCAGTGAGGACCATCAGAGTTCAACAACATGATTGCCATCTTTTCTTGCCTTCCTACCTCTCTGCGTTGCCCTATCGACGAAGGACCGCCGGAGTGCCGCCGCCGAGCTCCGCCCAGCAAGTCACCACCGTGGGAGCCAACCCTCCCCGCCGTTTTAGAACCCACCAGTGAGTATGGAGCGGCGATGGAGACCTTAGAGGTAACACACAGTGAGCTATGGATGAAGTCCAGCCGACTCCGGCGACCCGCCGCTGCGCGAACATGCCGACGGACCGGGAGCCCTCCCCGTTTGACGCCGTCACGCGAGGACGAATGGGATGTTGGCACGTCGCCAACCCCCATTCGGCCGCCGCTCCCACTCATCAAATGCCATGTAGGGACGGGGCCCATGGCCCACCAGTCGGCCACGTAGGGTTACACACAGCGCTGGGTACACATTGGAAACTAGTGTTCATCCAACATTTTTCAGCCCCTTTGGATTGTAGGAAAATTTCTTGTTTTGTACATTTGTTTCCTATGAAATTGAACTTATTCGTGTAAATTTCATGTATTTCAAAGGAGGCCTTATTTTCTTTACTAGTTAGTAATGCATCTTTAGTGCATAATCAACATGGCTTTAAGTGTTTGCTCACCATTGATACTATACTTTCCATCTAGCAATGTGGAGCAGAAATGGTTAGCCTGAAGGAGATGGCTCGTCCGTATGTGGAGCGTGCCCCATCAGCATGACTGCATATATTGCTTGAGGCCAGGTTCTTTGATGCATGCCCTGAGCACCCAGCTAGCGACTCAACAAGTGTCGTGCTAATAGGAGGATCAGTCACTACAACTTGTTCAGCACTCACTGTCCTAGTCGTCCCTCTACTCTGGCTGCCTTGGCAACCATGAAGACCTTGGATTTATCCAGGTACACAAGATCACTCTGTCTTTGAAAAGGTGGATTAGTTCTGATTTTCATGAGCAAAATTATTGTGATGTTATAGCCTTAGAGAAGGTAGAATATGCTTAGGTACTAGTATGTGTGACCTAGAAGTTAAAAAAATTTATGATCCACAAGGTAAAAACCTAAAATGTTGGACCCACACGTTACCCACCTGCTGCTTATTAGGTGCAAATTGATGTATGGAAATGGAGATGGACCGGTGCAGATAAGTGAGCCCCTTTTTCCTTTCAAGTAGTATTACTCCCTTTTTTTTTTTCCTTGAAACATGGTGCCATTATTAGCAAGTATGTATATGCAATTGGAACTCGCACAAATACAACTTGCGAGCCAACATGACTACTGCTTTTTAAAAAATAATTTGTGATGACAACAATTCAGTGATGTAATAAATTTTGTTTGAAGAGCGGTCAGTGGTGGCACACACTACAAGCTATGATTGCAGCTCAATGAATTACAATGAATTGTATCTGCTTATTAGGTGGCTTGAGTTGACATGTTGTGGATGATAACAAACATATGGTCATCCTAGAATCCATACAAATAGAGGATGCAAAATTATGTTTAATCAACTCGGGGCATCAAAGCAGCTACTCTCAAACAGCGTATGCAGCCATGCTGGCGGGGCACGCCCTACATCCAGATGAGCCAAAAAATGTCCTTCTCGCTGACCATTTCTGCTCCACTATGGTCAACAAACAACTAAAGTCAAGTTGACTATGCACATAACATGTAGTCCATGCTACAAAGTAGTAAAAGAAATTTAGGGCCCCATTTTAAAAGAAGAAATTGCACAAGAATTTCACATGAAAATTTAGCTACAATCTAAAAGGGAGCCAAAAAAAATGTAGGATCTACACCAGGTATTAAACTGAACGGTAGAAATGTAGAATCCACATGGTACCAACCTGCTGCTCAAATGATGGGTGGATGGAGATGGAGAGAGGAAGATTGAGATTTCAGACACCACCCTTCTCCATTCAAGAAGTTCATTCTATCCCTGTTTTCCTAGAAACCGGATGGATTTGGATCTGAGATCTTAGGGATATATACTAGTAACATAATAAATGATGGTGGATTTATGTGTAAGGGTGCCATGGATTTGGATCTGAGATCTTAGGGTAGTATTAATCCTTTCTTTTCCTTGAAACATGGTGTCATTATTAGCAAGTATGTGTATGCAATTGGAAGTCACATAAAACAGCTTGTGAGCAAACTTGAGTACTGATGATAAGCTTTTAAAAAAAAATTAGTGAGGCCAACTATTCACTGATGTGATAAATTTTATTTGAAGAGCGGTTATGGTGGTACACAGTACTAGATACGATTGCAGTTCAATGAATTACAACGGAATGTGTTAGCTTATTAGGTGGGTTGAGTTGACATGTGCATAATAAGAAACATATGGTCATCCTAGAATCCATACTGATAGAGGATGCAAAAGTTATGTTTAATCATCTTGGGGCATCAACGAAGCTGGTCTCCAATAGCGTATACAGCCATGCTGGCGAGGAACGCACTCTGCATGCATCTAGAAGAGCTAGCCATGTCCTTTTGGTTGACCATTTCTGCTACACCGTGGTCAACAAACACCTAAAGCCAAATATATTGATTGTGCACTTAAGATGCAATCCATTCTAATAAGTAGTAAAGAAATATTGTGGCCCTATTCAACGAAGGAATGGTACAAGAATTTCGCATGAAAAATTTCCTATAGTCCAAAGAAAGCCTAAAAATGTAGGATCCACACGAGTTACAAATCTATAAGGTAGAAATGTTGAATCCACACGGTACGAACCTGCTGCTCAGATGATGGATGGATGGATATGAAGGAGAGAGCCAGATTGAGATTTCAGACACCACCCTTCTCCTTTCAAGAAGTTTTGTCCCTGTTTTCCTAGAAACAATATGGATTTGGATCTGAGATCTTAGGGATATATACTAGTAACATAATAAACAATGGTGGATTTGTGTGAAAGGGTGCCTTGGAAAATTTAAACCATGACAACATATTTCCGGTTTCAAGATTATTCCATGCATGTGTGAATCTGATGATGGTCCATGCATACATTTTGCAAGCATTATCTAAATAGTGCATTGGGTCACCATTGTCAAATGGCGTGCAAGTGATCCATTGCCTAGATAGTGTCGAGCTTTGCATACATCCAACTTGCTTTTATCTATTGCATTATTCTCGTTCTAGCAGCAACTGGCTCGCTAGATGATGCTGATATGGTTCCAACTTCTAAAACTTGGGTGGTCAGGATGAATCATCGTCATGAACCGAATCAGTCTCTCGTCTGGAGAGCTGTCACTATTTGGATCAGTATCGTCAGTCTCTACAGCTGTCACTTTTTGGATCAACAGCGAATGATACACTGAAATCAAGTTGGTCCTCTATTCCTTTAGTCGAATAACAAGTCAAAAATAAGAATGAAATTAGCTTGGCACTAATTCAGATATCATGTATCGAACTGAAAATTGAAAATATATACCTAGCTAGTAGAAAGGACGGCATCTTTAGGCATAATCAACACATCTTTAAGTGTTTGTTCACCATGGATACTATACTTTCCATCTAGCTATGTGGAGCAGAAATGGTAACACTGAAAAAGTTGGCTCATCTAGATGTGGGTGTGCCCCCACAAGCATGGCTGCATATGTTGCTCCAGACCAAGTTCTTTGATGCATGCTCCAAGCTCCCAGCCAGCGACTCAACAAGGGTCATGCTAATTAATAGGAGGATCACTCACTACAACTTGTTCGACACTCACTGTCCTGGTCGTCCCCTCTACTCTGGCTGCCTCGGCAACCATGAAGACCATAGATTTATATAGGTACACAAGAGCACTTTGTCATGGAAAAAGTTGATTAGTTCTGATTTTCAAAAGCGAAATTATCATGATACTCACTTTGTGTGAGGTACAGATCCGAAGGTAGTCAGAAAACAACTTTGCGAAGGTAGAGGATGCTTAACAGCTACAAAGCTTGTCATTGGTGTAGACCTACCTCATGAAAAGTGACCATGTATTGTTCATGAATAGATGTCCAATGTCAGGGGCATGGAAAGCCTAGTGCATCTCAATTTGAGGAATGCTAAAGCCTTAGCGAAGGTAGAATATGCTTATGTACTAGTATGTGCGACCTAGAAGTTAAGAAAAATTTATGATCCAAAAGGTAGCAACCTAAAATGTTGGAGCCACACGTTACCCAACTGCTGCTTAATAGGTGCTAGTTGATGTATGGAAATGGAGAATGGCCAATTAAGATAAGTGAGCCCATTTTCCTTTCAAGTAATATTACTCCCTAGAATCCATACAAACAGATGATGCAAAAGTATGTTTAATCTACTCGGGGCATCAAAGCAGCTAGTCTGTAGCAGTGTATGTAGACATGCTGGCAGGGTACGCTCCGCATCTCGGTGAGCCATAAATGTCCTTCTAGCTGACCATTTCTGCTCCACCGTGGTCAACAAACAACTAAAGCCATGTTGATTATGCACATAACATGTAGTCCATGCTACTAACTAGTAAAGAAATTTAGGGCCCCATTTTAAAGAAGGAATTGCACAAGAATTTCTCATGAAAATTTTCTTACAATCTAAAGGGAGCCTGAACATGTAGGATCCATGCCATGTAGCAAACTGAAAGGTAGAAATGTAGAATCCACATGGTACCAACCTGATGCTCAGATGATGGGTGGATGGAGATGGAGGAGAGAGGCAAATTGAGATTTTAGACACCACCCTTCTCCATTCAAGAAGTTCATTCTATCCATGTTTTCCTCGAAACAGGATGGATTTGGGTCTAAGATCTTAGGCATATATACTTGTAACATAATAAATGGTGGTTGTCACATTTTGGATCAATAGTGAATGATACAATGAAATCAAGTTGGTCCTCTATTCCTTTAGCCAAATAACAAGTCAAAAATAATGAAATCAGCATGGCACCAATTCAGCAATCATGTATCGAACTAAAAGTTGAAACTATATACCTAGCTAGTAGAAAGGACCGCATCTTTAGTGCATAACCAACACGGCTTTGAGTGTTTGTTCACCATGGATACTGTACTTTCCATCTAGCAATGTGGCGCAGAAATGGTTACCCTACATGAGATGGCTCATCTGGGTTGCCCCACAAGCATGGCTGCATATGTTGCTCGAGACCAGGTTCTCTGATGCATGCCCCGAGCACCCAGCTAGCGACTCAACAAGGGTCATGCTTATAGGAGGATCACTCGCTACAAATTGTTCGACACTTACTGCCCTGGTCGTCCCCTCTACTCTGGCTACCTCGGCCACCACGAAGACCATGAATTTATCCAGTTACACAAGACCACTCTGTCATGGAAAAGGTGGATTAGCTCTGATTTTCAAAAGCGAAATTATTGTGATGCTCACTTTGTGTGAGGTACAGATCCGGATCGAGGTAGTCATAGAACAACTTTGTGAAGGTAGGATGCTCAACATCTACTAAGCTTGTCATTGGTGTAGACCTACCTCATGAAAATTGACCATGTAGTGTTCCTGAACAGATGACCAATGTCAGGGCATGGAAAGCCCGGTGCATCTCAATGTGAGGAATGCTAAAGACTTGGCGAAGATAGAATATGCTTATGTACTAGTATGTGCGACCTAGAAGTTAAGAAAAATTTATGATCCATAATGTAGCAACCTAAAATGTTGGAGCCACATGTTACCCACCTGCTGCTTATTAGCAACCTTCTGATTTTCAAAAGCGAAATTATCGTGATGCTCACTAAGTGTGAGGTACAGATCTGGAGGTAGTCATTGAACAACTTGCCAAAGGTAGAGGATGCTCAACATCTACTGAACTTGTCATTGGTGTAGACCTACCTCATGAAAAGTGGCCATGCAACAAGTGGCCAACGTCTGGGCATGGAAAGCCTGGTCCATCTCAATGTGAGGAATGCGAATGGGGACTCTTATATGAAGCCTCCCTCTTCTGCTCACTACAGTGCAAGCTAGGTGAGACATCTCACCCAATATTTACTACCAGAATTTCTGCATGTGTGAAATGTGGTGACCAGAACATGCTCGATTTCAAGTCTCAATTGTACTTTCATGTTATAGAAATGAAATGGAGGTTGATGAATTGAGAGGACTTAACATAACCTATTGATTTTAGTTGTAGGTAGGAAATATAATTTTTAGTTACATGAAAATTATGAGATTCTGTAACGTAACTTTTTTCCTTATATTTGAACTAAAGCCACATAAGCTGACACTTTTAATAGTAATTCATAAGCTGCAACATATGGTGACGATCCTAGCTAGTAGTGAGTGCTACCATTGGACGCTCTTCTAGCAAATTTAGTTTCCCACTCCACTAATTTAGTTAATATAGATGACTATTTGGGTGACACTAAAAGCTAGCAGTACGCACATTTTTTTTGTTTTAGCTTATGATGGTTACTCTTGTATGCTAGCTAGCTAAATATATATTTACAACTTTCAGCTCGACACATGCTTGCTAAACTGGTGCCTTGTTGCTTTCATTCTAATTTTCAACTATTGTTATTCGGCTAAAGGAATAGAGGACCGACTTTATTTTAGTTTGTTATTCGTAGTTGATCCAAACAGTGCAGCTTTGGAGATCTACGGAGAGATCCAAATAGTGACAGCTGTAGACGAGACTGAATTGGTCAATGATGACAAATCATCCTCACCATGCAAGTTTTAGAAGTTGGGAACCATATCGATCAGCATCATCTAGCAAGTCAGTTGCGCAAGAGTGAGGACAACACTGTAGGGAAAAGCAGTTGAGAATGGGAACCATGTCAAGCTTTACAATATCTGGGCAATGGATCACTATCTGGGCAATGGATCACTTGTACATCATTTCACAATATTGACCCAATGCACTATTTAGATAATGCTTGCAAAATATATGCATGGACCATTAACCGTGGCGGGAACAGTCGGATGCCCGCCATGGTAAATGGTTCGAAAAAATAAAAAAAAAATACACATGCCCGCCAGAAAGCCCATTCTCGAGCCCGATAGGACAAAACCCCTGGCGACCGGATCCGCCCGGTGGCCGCCTTCTTCGAGCTTCGCCATGACCTCCACCTTGCTGGATCCACCGCCCGCGCCGCCATCAAGGCCGCCATGACCTCCACCTTGCTAGATCCGCCGCCGGCCGCCGTCGGAAGGCCCACCAGCCCGCTGATGCGGGGATGCGGCGCGGACCGGATCCGCCGCCATGATCCACACGCCACCGGCGGATCCACGTGCTCGTGGCGGATCTACGCACCACCGGTGGATCCCACACGCTCACGAGGCCCAGATCCGCACGCCGCCGCGGATCCACGAGCCTCGCCGCGGATCCACGACCACCGCCGTCGTCGTGCCGGGGAGAGATGTTGGGGATCCTCGCGCCGCCTCATTGCATCCGCCCCGCATCCATGACGGATCCGCCGAGCCCAGTGGGATGCATGGTTGCTGGAGGCCGAAGGCGGTGCGGATCCGGCCCTCGCCCCGAGCAGCGCCCGCCGCCGGAGACGGGCACAGATCTGCCGGCCGCCGTCATGCGCCACCGACCGTCAGTGGAGACAGGAGAGGAGGGAGGGAGGGTGGGAGTGGTGGGAGAGGGTGGCCGGGTAGAGTGGGAGAATGGGAGGAGGAGGAGGCTTGATAGCGGCGCAATTGGGGAGTCGGGCTCGGTGCCGTTGTCGCGCGAGATCCGGGCAGAGTGGAGAGTTTGAAGTCAAAATAATTTTATCCCATCCGGAGTAGAGTTTCTTTTAAAAGCATGTGTACTCTATAAGAATTAAAACATCATTGCAACTCCTAGTCAAAGTTTCCCTACTAGCACCAATAAGACTACCAAAAAATACTACGGGATGGTAGACTTCAAAAGGACTCAATAGAGTGTCACACACCTGTGACCTACTACCATATCCGTAGAAAGTAAGGGCATTCACGATTAACCTAGTCTAAGCACCATGCTTCCACTAAAGATTAACACTCTACTCCTCCTAGAAAAGGAATAAAGCACTCAAAAGAGTCATAAACTTCGATAGACAATATAAACAAAGTAAACTTAGATTAAAAGTCAATTACTAGAGAAGTCTTGAAGACAAGAAGAACTTGAATCCACTGAAGTATAAGTCGTAGAGAGCACCGACAGGCCGACAACTCATCCCAGCTCATCCCGCACTCTCTATCTCACTATTTCTATGTATAAGACTAGATTTATGAAGAACTAATCTTCTCTTGATAGGTAAACCTAGGAGACAGGTCCATACAAGGGACCCTTCTCTTGATCTAATGAAAATAATAATGAATTAGGGTTTCTAGGGGTGGTGCGCCTTTGCTTATATAGCCCCATAGGATGAATCTCGGACCTCGGATCAAACCGACTTGATTGGGCGGCTTCGATTGAATCTCTCTAGGTCGGTTGTGGGAAGGTTCCATAAGTTGGACACGTAGCACCACCAGGGGATGGCCGCCCGCCCCCCATATCAGCTTGTGTTTCCCCATCTTTGGCGAGGTGTCTCCTTTTTGTCCTTTAAGTCCTTAGAATTTATACTAATCGTGGTGATTTGTATCTTTTGATTACGGGTTCGAAATGTGGCAAATGATATATCTGTTTTTCGATCGTCTCGACGGGCTTCGCAATGGTGCATTCAATTCATCATTTTTATATCATTTCATGCAATAGTTGATGGTTATATTTGGAGTATAAGGACCATCAACACACAAATGATTAATGGCCCATCATCGACCAAGCCTTTGCTTTCCCTTAACCCTTGCATGATCGTTCAAAAGTCTTTCCTTGCTATCTTCACCCTCTAAAAGCCATCCCAAGCCACATATAGTTATTGCATATGATGAAATACATTTTTGAAAACCAAGGCAAGCATATAAAATATGTTAAATGGCAAGCTCTAAGCTAGACCATTCCAAATGAATAAACTCATGTCTCATTATGCTTGCCTTCACATGATGCGATGATATCCCATTACATACGGGCCATATTTCATCAATTCCATTTATAGTATTGTATTTCTCTTGAACTACATGAATTGTTTCCACGACCAACATCATCTTGGTTTTCATTTCAACACAATTAAGGAATAACATGAAGTTTATCTTCTTGTTAAAATTTGATACACTTCAAATCATACAACAATTCACATTTTCTGAAGTGTAATGCTAACTCTAGCAAGAACAAATAGATTTCCTTAGCATGTTGAATAGGCTACACATGTTGTTCATCACCTCGCGCTTCTCATTGACGTAAGCGCAGGAACTACTCAATAATGCCACTAAATTGAGTAGTAAAATGCGCATAAACAAAGTGCCAACACAATATCACCACCATTCATGGGAACATTCACAAAGGGTAGGATAGCTAAAATTGGCATGATCCTCTCGAGTGAAAAGGTTAAGTCCTAGTCCTCCTTCCCAAATATGACATTACTGGAAAATAACATTGTTCATGGTTTGGAATGACATCCATTATCCTAACAAAACCTTTATTCCTGAATTGATTGTGTCCACCTCTGTTAGGGACACATTATAGAACCTAATGCCCCAAAGTGTTGGTAATATTTTTTTTTATAACATCTAATCAAACTTAAGAAAATTTAATATGCATGCAGTAGCTCTTAATGACATTTTTTGAGACGGAGGGAGCATATCCATCATGCAGTGGAATCAAAGCTTGTTGTGGCATGAACGTCAAATATATGATTATGAGGATAATGATGTTTGCACTAGTGATCTTTTTCCTTGTCTTTCTTTTATCAGACAAATGTCTTTTATCATTAGTCAGACCCATAACATTGCATATAACTATTCCTTATTACACCACAACACTTCAAACCCACGCAAACTCAAATAAAAGGCACACATACCAAAGTTTCCAAACCTAGTTGCCTCTCATTGCGCCGAAAACAGCCGCCACAATGCAAGACTGTCCGCCACCATATCACGTAGGTCATCTCGGTAACTCAAAATGGCTGGCCACCACCTCCCACATGGGCCTCCTTGTCAATTTCGTGAGAACCCACATAAAGTTTGAAACTTCTTCATCATATATTCTAGCAAGTCTTCCTTGAAAACTAGGACAGAAATGGAGAATTGTACACTGCAAGTTACTTTCAAAAAAAAAAAAAAAAAAGAAGAATTGTACACCGCAACAACAATCAAGGAACCATGTTATGTTACTTAAATCAATTCTTGTAGTTTGGCAGCTACTGAATTATGTACGGGATGAAAGACCATACATTTGTAGGCACTTCCTACACTATTTTAGCTTAGCATTGTACTACTAACAACAAAGTAATTAAGTTTCTGGAAAGAACAAAAGAATTTGAGACCGACCGGGCACAGCGGCACAGCCTATTGCTTCAGTCAGCGTCTTCTTGAATGATGCTCAGAGCCCGCTTGAACCTCGACGTCGCCACGGCGGCCGCAAGCTTCTCGCCCTTCTTGGCTGGGCTCAGCAACATCCCGAACTCCCCTAGTGTCTGTTGGTTCAGCTTCTCGTTGAAGAAGACGTCGTCCTCGCCGCCGTCCTCCATTTGCTCACGCACGGGCATGACGCGAACGGCCATGTTCTTGCCGCCGCCACGGGCACAGCGCCGGCCGTGGCGCCTCGGTTGCTGCTGGACGCGAGCGCCGTGGTCGCCCGCACGGCCAGCGCGGCCATGTCGCTGGTCGACAGCGGCCTCTCGAGCATGGCCGCCGGGAGCACGAAGTATATCTGCCCCGGCCGGAGCAGCTCGCTGGGGGCCAGTGCCGGTGGGTGCTCGTTGAAGTATAGCGTGTTGGAGTTGCACACAAAGAACGACGCCGCGTCGCTGCCGCTCTGGCCGAGCACATCCGAGACGCTAGAAGAAGAGGAGGTCGGGAGTTCCTTTAGCGATCCGTCTGCGGCGATGACCCTGGCCTGCGCCGGCGAGGCCGGCTGGTGTGCCTGCCGGGATAGGCTGCCGCAGTGGATGCAAGAAAGCTTCAATCCCATGGAATCTATGAGTCAAACAACACTAATACTTGTTTGGGAATTTGAATGTGGAGCTGGCACGGCGTGGGTAGCTAGCCCATATATAGAGAGGAGCTAAATGGAGAGGTGGGGAAAGTGGGAGACAAGCTTTTCCATTTGAAACCTTTCATTCTTGTTCAATTGTGCAGATGCACGGGCCCTGCTTGGGTGAGTCAGGATTCCTTGTTTAGACAAGATTTACAACTTTTTCTTTGCGATTAAACATTCCTCTAAGTTAGATATTGTAAATAAAAACATAAGGACGTTCACAAAATGTACATAGAGAAAGCATCCTTATTAAAGTTTATTACTAATAAACCATCATTTCAAAGAGATGTTTTGCTAAAACCATACTTAAAGTTTCAAACAATGCGAGGTGCTTTTGTTGACTTGTATAAAAGTTCTCGCATGTGTTGAAATAACGGTATGCTTTCTGCAATATAGCACACTTGTTGGGCTTCGAGGGGAAGATTCAGCTTAAATCCAAAAGAGGAAGTAACGGTGTGAGCGCTGACGCAACATACGTCCATCCGCTCTCCGGCACCCCTATATTTTTGTTTGTGGTGGACAATGGAACCTGTGAGTCGAGTCAACAGAGACCTGATCGACCTTTGCCGGGACCACCTGTCATCCGCTCGCAACCAAAGTCGACGGCTTCCTTACCGCTTTCCTGTGTGCACACATCAGTGCATACTCAGGCAGCAACAGGTAGAGTCTTGCATCCCAAGGCGACCGGACCGCACTGCATAGTGCATACAATCGACTTTTCAGCGCCCCACGATTTCGCCAGCCCCGGCGCCGGCGGAGCCAGTCTGCCATTTTGTGTCTCTATCGGAGAGACAAGGATCAGACTAAAGATGCCAGGAACAACTGTACATAGTTGCCAGGAAGGCAAGCTTGCTTATATATACCTAGATCGAGCGCCTTCACCAAACCACACCAATAATACAAGGAATCAAGCTCCGACCATTGGCAAAGACGAAATGGCACCAAGAGGATTTTTCTTTATTTCACACTCATCTGATTTCACAAGACTTCTAGTGGTCACAAACCCATTAGTAAACTTCACAAGAGACATGCATGCTATTTGAATGTAGTCTTCATCGAGATCATCCATGAATGCAAATGTCAAAGATGATCACTGTTTTACATATATATTATCTCCTTACTATAGAAGAAGCCGGTATCACCACTGGGTTCAAATTAAACCCGTTCACTTCAGAATAATGAACGAGTAATTAAGTCAAAGATTTTTGAACACTGAAGAGTTGAACATTTGTTTCATAGCCCCCGGTGTGCTCTCCCTGCCTGCCTACTGATGACGATGACGATGCAAGATCTGGAGTAAGCTAGAGAGTGACATCATGTCACAGTACAAATTCGGCCCAGCCCAGGAAGGCTAGGCGCGGCCCAAGCCAGCGGGCGGCCCCCCCCCCTGCGCGCCGCCACCGCCACGCCCGCAAGCCGACACACGCCGCCCCACCCAACGCTGCCGCCAGCGCCGCCACCCAGCACCGTCATCGCCGCCCCTCGAAGGCGGCTGTAACACATGGTATATTCAGAGAACGGGGCGATTCCCACCACCGATGGCTTCGAGATGTACGATTTCTTCATGGCCCTCAAGCGTCTCCTTGAGGACAACTCGAGAGGATCGATCGCCCCTTCGATGAGATCGAGGCTCGTCTTCAACACATGGAGAGCGAACACTGATCTACCTCCCTTCTCCCCGCGCCTTTCGGCGACATCGCCCGGCGTGCTTGATGGCGCCACCCTAGGCGTCAACGCCGACACCAACGACCACGCCACTGACCCGTCCCAGACTGAAGATGAGATCAATCTGCAATTCCTGCAGGGTGATCCTCAATCACCCAGAGGATGAGGAGCGAGCAAGCATAGTCGTCCGCTTAGGCGCCTCCGGTACCAGGCACCCCACCCTAATATCGCGATTCACCAAGCGCCGCCAACATCGATGGCACCGGCGACTGGCAGCCTGGATCGACAAGATGGAGGCGTTGTTCGCGCTACAGCATGAGCTCGACGCCTAGTTCCACGTCAGGTTCGCTGTCTATTATCTCATAGGTGTGGCACACCACTGGTTCCTTCGGATGACCACGAAGAGGCCGTTCGAGGCATGGGGCGTCTTCACGCGCTTCCTCAGGGCGCGACTTCGGACCTCAATCGACAACAACATGGACGGGATAGCTAGCACCACCGAGGCAAGATGCTAGCCCCAATGGCTACATCAACACCTTCGAGGACTATGCTAGGTGCCTGGAACTTTCGAGCCTGCTTCACCGCGTGCACCTCTTCGTCGGTGGTCTCCGCTTGCCTCTTCGGAGGCAGTTTAGAGGGAGGAACCACGCTATATGCACGAGGCACTTTGACACCGCCCCCGGCTCCGGCCGCCCTGCGCTATTGTGGCGGCGGCGTACGATGGCACCGACAACGGCGACAACACTACACCAGCGGTGCTCACGGCGCCCATTGCCAACCATAGCGACTTCGGCGTGACCATGGACGCCATCGACAGCCTGGTCGCCCTCGACCTCCTCACCGAGCTCCGTCTTGCTACCTTGACGAACGAGGACCTCCAAATGATATCGACCACCATCGAGCTTCAAGCAGCAACACTAGAGTGGACTTTGTACAACGGCATCGTCAGGTACACCCACCGTTACTACGTTCCGATAACTTCCACCCTCCTGCAAGACCTCCTACAGTCCTACTGCAGCAAGGACTTCCCGCACATGCTCTTGCAGTGGGTTTTCATCTTCCGACGTCAGCACTAGCTCAGCACGCCTTCCTAGCAAGCATCTTGCTCATGGGATGGTGACAAGGACGAAGATGACAAGGGCGACGAGGGCAGCAGTGTCCGGAATATAAGAAAACCTTTAGAAATTGCTTGAGTTACAAGTCCCATAGGAGGCTTGTATAAACAAGAAGTATGTATCCCCCAACTCTTCTGCTCCCTGCCTCCTGCCCTGCCACCCCTACCCCTCTCCCCACACGTGCCGCTACGCTGCGCCCGCCTCTGCTAGCTGCCACGGCGTCACGCCGCCGCCGGCAACGTTGTTGCCACCCCTTCCCAAGACGGCTGTGACACATCATCAGTGGATGTGACTCCCTCATTGTGCGCAGCTGACAACCCAATGCAGCAAGCGCTGGGAACCTCTTCGAGGGGTGCCCAATATTTGCTTCCAATGTCGAAGTACGCCCTATTTCGAGATAGCAGGGCAAGGATGCACAAGAAGTAGCGTCGACGGAAGGCCATTTCCTGAGTGGAAACGCCGTCAGTCTTTAAGTTGTTTAGCTTTGAGTAATGCAGTAACTTGTATGAGTACACTATTATGGTCCGGCATTGCACTATTTCTTCTAGATGTCCTATTGCCCTCGTTTGAAGCACGCCTTCTGTCTTAATACAAAAAATACACAAAACTTTTGTGCATTCGAGAAAAAAATTGCTCTCAATTCCACCTAAAATCCAGATGGGAACCCACACTCATATTCATGAAGCTGGCTCCTAATTAGACAGGCAAAGACAAACAAATTAAATTGCACAGCATACTCAACAAATTACACAAAGAACTGCCTGCGGATTGGGTGAGAGATTGCTTAACGCGCGTGCAGAGACGAAGAGGTACACGACTGCGATGGCAGGCTGCCTGGTTGACTATACGACGGGTAGCCGCGCCCTCGCATGGTGTCTGCCCAGATGAAGCCTTACCTTGCTTCTTCTCTCAGTTGCTACTGATGTTTTTCTAGTAGAGCTTGGAAGTCGTACTTGAGATACGGTCGGCCTGCGCCGCTCTGGTTGAACAATCCTTGCACACGCAGCGTCAAAATAAGCATACATCGGAGTGCTAATCTGGGGACAGGACTTACTGCCAGTGACTGATTACTGAATATAAGTGACCTCTATCCTTGACCATATAGCAATAATTTCATCTCTGCTTCTCACGTTGACGTTTCCACGCTCAAACATCCTGATAGTCCTACGTACATTTCCTGATAGTAAGTAAACCATATGCGTGTGAGGTATGGCACCCAGAACACTGACTTGATGGCGATTGAGGTTGTGGTTAGACTACTTGACTCATCGAAGCTACTATGAAACTGCAATTTGTTGAACAGATTCATCGACCTTTTCTTTTTGTTGGAAAGGACCATCCATCGACTTTTATTTTTAAGTGGTCCCATGTTTCTCGTGCAAGCTACGGAGATCAGAGATGATATATTTTCTACTTCATCTATTCCAAATTATAAGATGTTTGACTTTTTTACCACAGGTTTGACCAATCATATTATTTAAAAATTGCTTTAAATATCACTTTTTTTTTTATGGTGACTTATTTTATTAATAATAGTTCTTCAAAAAATGACTTAAATTTAACTATGTTTGCACAATTTTTTGAATAAGATGAGTGGTCAAATTTCATGGTAAAAATACCAAACGTCTTATACTTTAACCATAATGAGTATGTGCCATCTTTCATGAACCCATATGCATGGCGGGGCAATGCATATATAGGACTCAAGCGGGGAGTTACACTACATTATCGATTCACAATTTATACCATTACTAGGCGGACGGTGATAGCTCACCGTGTGTTAAGGCGCTGGATTTGGCCGTCTTGCCCGGATCCTGCCCCTCCCCATGCAGCCGGATTTGGCACCTAGCGGGGGAGTTGCGATCTTGGCAACAACGAGCGCGGGGTGCGAGCCCAATGGCGTTTTCTACCCCTTCCCCCTGCTCTCCCCATGAGCCACGGCATGGCGTGCTAGGGGCGCGAGCCCCATGGAAGTTTGTGAAGTTGAAGGTGGCGATGGTCTCCATCATTGAGTGATTGCTCTTTCCCATATGGATATAGCCCTCTAGCAGTCTAGCCCTCTAGCGGCGGATCTAGTTTCACTTGCTCGAACCAGCGTAGGAAGCTACGAGAGTGCATGCCGGTTGTCCTCCGGTGGGAGGTTAGGCATAGCATGGCGCGGTGTGGGCCATGGATGGCATGGTAACTCGCTAGCTGTGCAAGTCAATGCCGGCGACATCAACACTACCGGGATGATTGTCTCACGAGCACAGCGTCATATATGGAGTGCGTAGGAGGCGGGGCTCATGTTTGTTCCTCTTCGTTTTGCTTCAAGCTCATGGAAGTACTTGAAGAAGTTGTTACTTAAGCTAGCACGGTGCCCTCACGCAAGCCGGACAAATTATCTCCTTGGCTGACAATTGATGCACTAGCTCAAAGGATAGACAAGCACTAATAATATTCAACTATTACAGTGTGGAAAATGTTGATGAGATGAATAACTATAATCTCATCCTCCTTTAGGATCAAGAACATCCTGTTTGTAACACAAAGGTTTCGACCATCTCACAACATTCATCTTATGATCAGTTAAGAACATCCTGCTCCTCCATCTCCATCCATCCATGCATCATCAGTGAGGTTAGTACCATGCAGATTCTACCTTTAGTTTGCTACGGTGTGGATCCAACATTTTTTCAACCCTTTTGGATTGTAGGAAAAATTCTTGTTTTCTACATTTGTTTCATGTGAAATTGAACTTATTCCTATAAATATCCTACGTTTCAAAGGGGGCTTATTTTCTTTACTACTTAGTAGCAAGGACTGCATCTTTAGTGCATATAGAATCAACACGGCGTTAAGTGTTTGTTCACCATGGATATTGTACTTTCCATCTAGCAATGTGGAGCAGAAATGGTTTGCCTGAAGGAGATGGCTTGCGGATGTGGAGCATGCCCCACCATCATGGTTGCATATGTTGCTTTCGAGACCAGGTTCTTTGATGCATGCCCCCGAGCACCCGACCCGGCTGACTCAACAAGGGGCGTGCTCTTTGCTAATAGGAGAATCACTCACGCAACTTGTTCGGCACTCACTGTCCCTGTGTCGTCCCCTCTATTCTGGTGACTCGGCAACCATGAAGACCATGAAGCTTGCCTCTTCTTCTCACTACAATGAAGCTAGGTGAGACATCTCACCCAATACGTGCTACGGATTTTTACGCATGTGTGAAATGTGGCGACGGAACTTGCTTTCGATTTCAAGTTTGAATTGTACTTTTATGTTATAGAAATGAAATGGTGGTTGATGAGTTGAGAGGACTTAACATAACCTACTGATTTTAGGTGGATAATGTGTGTGTCCAACATTTTAGGTTGCTACCTTGTGGATCATACATTTTCTTAACTTCTATGTCGCACATACTAGTACTTAAGCTTATTCTATATATTGTTTTCAATCTAGTACTTCAATCCCCTCATGCTGATCATGAGAGTTACAAGTTGAGACAACAATATTTTTATTGAACCACAACAATAGTCGTTTTGTAGTTAGGTCATAGATTGCTAAGAGCTTCGATGTTTATTAGTTTGTGTGATGAGATTCATAGTATTGTCATAATTCGAATCTAGATAGACCGCCACGTTAGGACAATGCAAAAGAAAGTAGAAGTAAAAACATAAGGAATAGATGAGGTACCCAACATACATTAATCATACAAGTTATTTTCCTGCTTCTTTCGAATTATGTTATCCTCACATATCCAAACTAACCCAAATCCAACATACATTGATTTTTTCAGCACTACCCAATTTTTGTTGACACTACTTCTATTGGAAGATAGGTCACGATCAACATATATGCAACACTCGATACCGGGCCTGCCAAACCATGTGGAACAATTGATAATGATTGGAATAATATGCGTATGTGTATAGTACATTAAGCGATCATAAGATGATATCTGAGATGGTCCAAACCTTGGTCTTACAATTAGTAAAAAATAAGGCTGCCTTTGAAATACATGAGATTTACACGAATAAGTTCAATTTCATAGGAAACAAATGTACAAAACAAGAAATTTTCCTACAATCCGAAGGGCTAAAAATGTTCGATGCACACCGGTTAGCAAAGCTGCAAGGTAGAATTTGCATGGTACTAACCTGCTACTATGATGACACATGGATGGAATCTACGGGATGATCCAGTATAAAAACCCGCTCTCTCGTCGACTACGCAACAAACCACCAGGTTCGGGTTCTTGAAGCCCAAACAACTACCAGGTCACCCCGTGGCGATCTCACCGTATAAAACATTGACGAGTACTCAACTTTTAGTTTGATATACATGCCATCCGCTTTCATTCTAATTTTGACTATTGTTATTCGGCTAAATGAATAGAGGACCGACTTGATTTCAGTATATTATTATTTTGTTGATCCAAAAAGTGATAGCTCTAGAGAAGACCGTTCCAAGCGGTGATAGCTCTAGAGACGAGGCGTAAGAATCGATCTACGGCGGCGATTCATCGACCATTCAAGTTTAAGTTGGGAACCATATCGGCATCATCTAGCGAGCCGGTTGCCACTAGAGCGAGGATAATTTGTAGGTAAAAGAAAATTAGATCAATGTGAAGCTAACACTATCCGGGCAATGGATCACTTCCATCCATTTGACAATGATGACCTAATGCACTATTTAGATAATGCTTGCAAAATGTATGCATGGACCATGTGTGTTTCACACATGCATGGAATAATCTTGAAATAGGGAACATGCTATTATGGTTTCAATTTTCCATGGCACACTTACACACAAATCTACCATCATTTTATTATGTTACTAGTATATATTCCTAAGATCTCAGATCCAAGTCCATCCCGTTTCTAGGAAACCGGGGATAGAATAATTATAATCTCGTCCTCTTTTTAGGATCAAGAACATCCTATTTGCAAGTCCATAGTAATCTCATCCCATTTCCAATCAGGGAATTGGCGTGGTTGCAACAATCCTGCAGATCTTCATATGAGCGGCTTTAACTCTGCAAAGAATTGTCACATCGAACCACATGTGCGGCAATCTCTTTTCTCATTTTGGTCCACCAAAATCTGGTTTTCAAATCCCGATACATCTTATTACTACTACGGGGTGAATTGTTATCTTTGACGAAAGTGAGCTTACATTTAGAATCGCGCTCTCTTAACTTTGGGTCTTTTGGCACGACAAAGGCGATCATCGTACCAAAGAATTCCATTCTCATCCACTTGGAAATGGTCACTAGGTTCCTTCTCTATCTTCTCCTTGATATGGGCAATCCCTTATCTATTTTCGCCCTTCAATGATCCACGCTTTCCAACTCATTACGCACTAGGATATTGCATAGGATAGCTCGATGCATAGGAGGAAAAGCCTCCATAGGTTCGACTTGTCCCACCAAACAATGCGATTTCCTACTCAAGGCATCAGCGACAACATTGGCCTTGCTTGGGATGATAGTGCAACTCAATGTTATAATCCTTTATCGGCTCTAACCACCTTCTACGTCTCATATTCAACTCCTCTTGAGTGAAAATGTACTTCAAGCTCTTGTGATCGGTATAAACATGACAAACATTACCAAGTAAGTAATGTCGCCAAATTTTCAAAGCATGTACCACGGCGGCAAGTTCTAAGTCATGGGTTGGATAATTAACCTCGTGCTTCCTTAGGCGGCCGATGCATACGCAATGACTCTCCCTCCTCGCATGAGTACGCATCCCAATCCCGCACCACATGCGTCACAATATCGTCAAATGGTTTACGAATGTCGGGTTGTGCGAGACCGAGCGGTGGTCAACAACGTTCGAAGGTACAAACGCCGCTTCACACTCCGGTGTCCACACAAATTTCGCCCTTCATACGCAACAATCGGGTCATAGGTTTAGCTATCTTGGAGAAATCAGGTATAAACCTACGATAATATCCAAACTAATCCTAAGAAACTTTGAATCTCTACGAACGAAATTGGTGCCTTCCAATCCAACACCTCTTGCACCTTCTTTGGGGTCTACTAAAATTCCATTTTCGGATAAAAGCGTGTCGAAATGAACTTCCTTCGACCAAAACTTCGCATTTTCTTGAATTTGGCATACAACTTATGCTCTCTCGAAGTCTTTCCAAAACTATCCTCAAATGCTCAAGATCTTTGTTCCTCATTCTCGAATACACTAATATGTCATCAATGAATACAACCACGGGCGATCTAGTTCGCATAAACACCGAATTCATCAAACACATGAAATGTCTTTTGGAGCATTCGTCAAGCGAAAAGGACATAACGAGATACTGTACAAACCATACCGCGTAGAGAGAATGCGGTCTTGGGTATATCCCGAGGTCCGATCTTAATTTGATGATACCCGGATCGAAGATCTATCTTAGAGAACACCTTGGCTCTAGACAATTGATCAAAAAGTATGTCAATGCGGGGTAATGGGTATTTATTCTTTCTTTGTTATTACGCATTGAGTGGCCTATAGTCCATACACATTCTCAAGGTCCGATCTTTTTCTTCTTCACAAGCAGGGGCTGGACAACCCCAAAGGCGACGAACTAGGTCTAATGAAACCTTTCTCAAGCAACTCCCCGGCTGTATTTTCGATTACGCTAACTCATTGGGTGGCATACGGTAAGGCCTTCGAGAAATAGGAGCAGTCCCCTCGGAATCAACTCTATTGCAAACTCAACATCCCTATCGGGTGGCAATCCAGGTAGGTCTTCCGGGAATACATCCGAAACTCACGGACTATCGGTATATCCAGAGATACCGTTACTTGCAAAGCGGCGGGAGACACGATTAAGGTCAATGGTGTTGGGTAGCAAAACCCGATGTTCGGGTTGAGTCACGGGGGTGTTTCAAATGTACTACTCTATTCCTTTCGTGTCAATAATGGCTCCCCAACTTTTCATCCAATTCATCCCAAGGATCACATCCAAACACAAACCGGGTAAAACTATCAAAGAGGTTACTATTTCTAAGTCACCCATCACGATCTTCACATTATTAACTCTCTCCCTAGTCAACCGGGTCAGCCCCCTTGAACTAATCCGATAACCAAACCCTAGGTCGGACACCTTTTCACTATTCTTTATAGCAAACTCCTTACTCATGAATGAATGCGATGATCCGAATCAAACAAAACAACAAAGACTACGATTGTTAACTAAGCACATACCCGGTATCCACGGTCTCACCCTCGGGAACTTCTTCAAAGACTGTGAAGTTTGCCCCCGCCCCACATGTTGCTTGTAATTCTTTTCGGGAACGCGGGCAATTTCTAGAATAATGCCTGGGCTTACCACAATTGAAGCAGCTTGTTGTGGTTGAAGGACACGGCTTTGGAGCATTTCCCCAGGCCGGCTTTCCTTTCTCGCACCGGGTTGAAGGTCACTCTCTTGAAACGATTGTTTCGGTCGATTCTTCTTCGGGGTGGAACATATCGCGAAGGGGCGATGGTGGGCGATAGTTCGGACGACGTCCAAAGGGAACCACGCCCGACTTAGGTTTCCCTCAAAGGATCTCTTCTTGCCTTTAGATGCAAAGCATACAAGGCACTATTCTTCTCATGGTGGAGACAATGGGTCACAAACTCCTCAAATGTGGCTCGTAGAATGTCCCATAGCCTTTCTGCATTTTAAGGTTCAACCCCCTCTTGAAACTAGCCAACTTTTTCCCTCAGTATCAACCATGTCGGGGAGCATACCTAGAGACTGTTGAAAGCTTTGAAGATACTACCATGGTCTTATTATCCTGTCCAAGCTTGATAAATTCTCCCGGTTCTCTACCAAAGCACCGCCAGGTATGTAGGTTCGGGCGGAAAGTCTGGCCAGAACCGAGCCCAAGAGATAGGAACATCTGCGGGTATGGTAGCACGGTAGTTCTTCCACCATATCGCGGGCAGTCCCTCCAGCAAAGTGTGTTGCAAACTCGCCTTACGGATATCGACGGGTTCACCAACCCGAAACTTATCTTCTATCGAAGTCGCCCATTCCTCGGCTTCCATGGGTTCCTTTGCGAGTGAACTTTGGCGGGTTACGTGGCCTTGAAATTCTTGCGCCTGAAATCCATCACCTTCAAGCACCACCATGACCTCCAACGGCAATATTGCGCATCTCCCCCCGTGAACCGTTGGAAAACCGCTCCCGGTTTTGCGGAGGTGGTGGATCTTTGTCGATCTCCCCAAAGACTGATCGAAGTTTGCGGCATCTCGCACATTTGAATCAACGATAACCATCGATGATGTTGCCCAAAGCATAGATATTGAATTGAGGTTACACGGAATTTATTGAGAGAATAAATTCATCCACAATAACAGTAACAACAAAATTCAATACGGTCTTTAAAAATCAACATCACGGTTATGTCAACGCAAAATGTATACCAAGATTTCGCCAACAAAAATGGCAACAAAACGTTGCACCATCGACATCGCCTCGCCAAGCAGGATAAAGATCACAATTACCGTAAAACCGATCTTAACATGGGCACAAGCTAAATTAAGGTCTCGATAATACATAAGGTCTTGAATATTACGGATCCAAGTCTTACATGCTGATAGTCTCACGAATAAAAAGGGAAATTACATAATAATAGTGGCACTACACCGCTCGGCTACAAGGGTGTCAAATCTAGATCTAGGTCCACGTGGTAGCATCTAGCTAGAACTAGACGTAGCATCACAGTCATCTACTCTGTGGTGCCCGCGGCGGGGGGTCTCCATCCCTGGTCCTCCTCATTTGGCCGCTGCTGCCCCGATCCTCACTAGGGTCTCCTCGGCTCCCCGATACGGGCGACGCCGCCTTGGTGAAGTCATCTATTGCCTTTGTTGCGCCCCTAATAGTGATAGAGAGACGTCGTCGTGTAGCACTCACGCTTCGCAGCCTCCCTTACATTCTTTTGAGTCTCAATTAACTCCTACCTAAGACTTGTAGCCCTGTTGTTGCCCCCGGGCCTGCTGTCATCAACTCACTATTCAACTTCGTGAATCGCGAACATAGCCCTCATGGCGCCATACCAAAGAACTCCAAGTCTGCTCATTTTCTCGAGGGTGGTACATCGGGGAAGCACTCGCGGCGGGACCACCGGCAAGTGCAAAGCACCACGGTCTTGCGCCATCGATCCAAAACTCCCATGGCGACAACACGGGCGGCTGTCCATGCATCGAGGGCCCCGCCCAATGCACCGCCGGTGGCCAATAGGGGTCCGATAAGTCGCGGCCGCATTGTCACCTCGACCGAAATCCATGGCACCTCTCCATTGCCATGGGTACGCCTCCATGCATAGGTGGGCTCCCCTGGCTGTACCCAACCGGACGCCAAAGTCTCCCACAAAGCGGGCTGGTGTCGCCCCGGATCATCGAGGGGGTGAGTAGGGCTCAAGTAGTGGGCCATCTCAGTAGCAAGATTTAGGAGATAATGTGACATTGAGAAACAACAGGTCCAGTTTGGTCGAATTAGGGCAAGTACTAATTAGGGGAAAAGATGGAAAATGCATGAATGACATGATGTAATAATTTAAACATGATGCATGCGGCGTTACCTCACGTAACTCACGGATTAGGAAAGAGATTTCTCTATTCGTTTTAATGGTGGCAACCTACGATCTCTCAAAAGAAAATAAGACGGTTCTAGACGATCTAACGCATTGCGCTGTTAGTGTACCTGCAATTCATTTCAGCCCACAATATATTCATGCAATGCAAGAAATTAAATTGCATATACCTGCTTCGTCAGGTCCACCCAATCCGGCATCGCATACCATGCGGAAAAATCACATGTTACACCCAAGACACATTGTACCCATACACAAGTCTACGGGGGCACTACCCAACCACGGAGCTCTCAAAATCATTTTATTTCCCCCCTAAACCGGCATAAATCCGATCATGCTCTCACAGCTCACACCATTACCTTGGGCGTAGAGGCATTGAACAACCATTACCTGAGGCGTAGAGGTATTTCGATCCATTCATGATTACTCAAGTGAGTAACCCCGTACTACTGGCCGCACGGCAACCAATCACCAACAACAAAATATGATGCATAACCCAAACCCAGTTAGCCAAGCCACCTAACTGTCCTTAATTGGGCATAAAGGGTTTGACCATGGCACTACTAAATTTTGCAACCTTTTTACTCACACCACACAAAAGATTTTGTTTCGCAAAACTTTTCGTAAAAGATTAGTGGTTCATTTTAATTTAAATACCAGATCGGACTTGTAATTACCAAACTAAGCTCTGATGCCAGCTGTGACAGAGCCGACCAATTTATAAGAAATCAAGTATAAGTCGCAATCACCGAGGCAATCGCAGTCTACACTTGAGTCCATATAAACCCGGTATTCCGGAAATCTCAGAGTGATTTCAAACTCATCAACAACATACAACAGGATCGTTGAGCTTGGTAGTAAAATCCGCAGGTATTTCAAACCAAATTCGATATATATTAAACATCAGAGTGCGAAGTGTGAATTTATTACAAACTCAAGTTCATTGTGCAAAAGTAGTTTTTGAAAACCAAATAGTCTTTTAGCGAAAAAAAACAAATATAACATAGTGCGGAAGATAGTCATCCCGCAAACAAAGATGAGACGGGGATATGGAAATGCCTTTGCCTCGGCCTTACTCTTCATCAACGAGGAAATGGACAAGTCTTATAATAACCATGGTAAATATGATCACCGCAAATGGGGAATAAAACCCCAGTACAAAATACTCGCCTAGACTTACCCGTCCCGAATAAAAATAAAGACTCCAAGGATTATGAAAGGCTTTATCGGGGGGTTGGTGACTCACATTAATTTCGCAAATACGGTTGTTTAGTGAGCCTACACATACTACTTGTATATCAAGTTAATGAGGGTTCTTACCATTTACATAACATAGGTCCCTGTATAGTCAAGATTAATCATTGCTCGGTAGAATAAATAACAATATAAGTGGCTGGATCGGGATATAACTTGCTGCAACATGATAAAGAACATTTAATTGTAGTGATTAAGACTACGATGCCGTGGAGGTATCGGGTTCTCACTATCCGGGAGAGATGGCGATTCGAATCGATTGCAAACTAGCCGGGCGAATACCGCGACACACACCAAGTCTACTTTGCAAAGGTAGACCTGATTACTCCTCAAGGTGTTACGGGGACGTAAAAGTCCGGTCTTGCCGGCTACCCCCTCCTTCCGGGTACCAAGTGAGCAAGCCACGTGGACCGACATCATCGTGTGCATCATCTTGTACCCAATAAAACCCCCTCGCAACCACCGCCAAAGGAGGAGCGATAAAGCGAGCATGGCGGCCCCTAACAATCTTGCGAAGTTTCGTGGCTCATGACCCCGCGGAGCCTACTATATGCCGTGCACGTTCAACTTCCGACCACGCGCCGACAAAGAGTAAGTCCTTAATCGATCAGGGTGGAAAGGACCACAAGGTCCACCCAATCTCACATGTTTTACTTTCAGGTTCTCAGCAACAGCTTGACAATCACCCATGTGATTGTACACAACATATCCTCAAGTGACCGACATCACTGTCTACTGCAATCATGATACTGAGCATTAACCTAGACTCTACTAATAGGATAAGGTAACAACTTCAGCAAGGATTTATAATGCATCAACGGTTTCAACCATTTCACATGCGTAATGCATGAAACATATAAAAGACTCAATTCAATTTAATTGGAAGAATAGGGAAGATCGAGAATGCTCGGGGCTTGCCTCGCAGAACGCGTCAGAACGCGTGCTCCGGGCACTCGATCCACTCTTCGGTCGATCCTTCTCCTCCGGTGACTCCTCGGACTGTACTCCCAGCTGGAACAACTCTCCACGGCTCCTCGATCAGCTCCTCCGGAACCTGCCCGATCTGTGATGATGCATATGATGGAGAAAAGAAATAATTAAACTTTCAAGAATGATAACTTGCATAAAGTAAAGTATGCATGATGAATGGATGCTTCATGATGCAACTATTAATAAGTGCGTATCTCTTCTGCAAAAAACACAACTAATTCTACACAAGAAACATTAACAAGCTACATCAAACAACACCCTAACTCTCTATTTCACAGAAAATGGCAGATTGACATGCTGTCACTAAAACAGTCACACCCGAGAGAGTTCTACAACTCCAAATTAAGCAAACTAGGACTCTATAGAAAGCTAATGAAATTCTCTACAAAACATTCCACAGCACCAACAGCTGAATATAAACCTAACAGCCTCGAAATTGGGAAAAACAGAGACTCTGTTTTCAGCCCAAACACCACACATAACATCCATAACATCAAAACTACTTATGCAACTTATCTCAAACCTAACCAGCAAGTAAATCAAGTATTTAACTACTAAATAAACCTACTGGACAATCCAAAAGATAATCTAAAGCACATAAAATAACATGCCCTAACAAACACTACGCTTGCACACTATAATTAATTAAATGCTAGGAATAATAAATCGACAAAACATGCAAAGTTACCAAACTAATCATACCAACAGATCATAATCATTCTAGGAACACATAATAAAAATATAATTACTCAACATAAGCATATAAGCATACATTTCTAGCCTATTTCCTAAGCACTACAATTATAATAAATATGCAACTACCTCAGAAACTTCTATAAAAATTACCAGAGCATCCTACTGGAATGTAACAGCTACCATAAAAATATCATGGCAAGATCATACTTGTACAGCCCTACACAAAAATGACAAGTTGACACCACACCTAGGCATGAAAATACTTTGCACTATGAAAAGTGTCAGACAACAAATTTCTGAGTATGAACATCTAATCAAACCTATTAAGAACCACCACACCAAGTTTTACAACCAAAACCCTAATACTTATTTTTCTATGAATTTCTAAAGATCACATGGTAAAAAGCACATAAATAGAAAATCACATTTCTTCTACAGAACATACCCTGCAATATATTTTTCCTAGATTCTACTCACAGAAACAAGCACTTTTCATACAGAAAGCATATTTTTATCTTGCACCAATTAAAAGATATGATTTTCTCCAATTTCCATGCATTTATGGCCATAAATAAAACTCTATATAAAAGCTCTCAGAAAATAGATTTTCATAATTTTTTACTGTAGCCTATCTCCTAACAAGCACAACAAAATTTGTCTCACTCAATTTGGACTCAAAATGACCAAGATATGAATTTCTAAAGCATTTCATTCAAATGCGGAAAACGGAAAAGGAAAAAAAAAAAAAAAAAAGGCGCGGGGCCCGCGTGTGTGATGCACACCGAGACGAGGGGACGGCTTGGCGCCGGGTGGCGGATCGGGCGGCGGGATTTCGCGGGCGGTGACCAAATCGCTAAACTGTGTACTCTAATCGCATCTACGCGAACGAGAGGGTCACGATGGTGCCCTTGGTTTGCACCCCAAACCGCCCGAAACTACAGCGGCGGCGCGGGCTTTTGGCGGGCGGCGCGCGGACATCGGCGCTCCGCCGTTCTCCGGCGAAAGGGGCAAACCAGCGGCCATTCTACACTCTCCTAGGCTCACGAGAGACATGCAAACCGGTTTGGTGCTAAACGGAACAACGGCGGCGACAAAGCCGAACACGCGGCGGCGGCGGTGCTCGCGAGGTGACTCGTCGGCGGCAGCGCCGCCCCGGAAAAGACGGCCCGGATCTACTCAACCACCTAGCTCTAGGGCTCGAGCATCACGAGGCGAAGCTATAAGCGAAGAAGAAAGGAAAAAGCTCGATCCATGAGCTCGCTAGCCTTTGCCCCAATGGCGGCCATGGCGGGCTCGCCGGCGGGCACTCGGGACGGGCGGAAACGAGGCGCTTACCACGGGTTTTACCTCGATTCGTCGATGGTTTCGCGTAGAGGACGTTGAGGCGGGACTAGGGCTGCGATTTGGCGCGGTTTGACTCGACGGCGGCAGCGGAACACGGCGGCGGCGCTCGCGGACGGCCGGCGCTTCGCTCGTAGCGGGCGTTTTGCGGCGCGGTGGAGCGGGTGGCGGCGGCTTCGGGAGTGGCGCTAGGGTTAGGACAGGGCATGGGCGCGGTTTTATATGCGCATGGGCGGCGGACGCGGCTGTCCGAGCCGTACATCGGCGGCGCCGCACGGTGCCCACGTCGCCACGGGCGGTGTCGGCCGGCGGCCGCCGATACCCCCCCCTACTCGTTTTTTCGATCAGCAACTGTTTTTGGCCTAGATCTCGGAATCCGTGCGGAATTTGGAAAAAAGTCAAAACATCAACTTTGTGTAGAATTTCAAGATCTACAAAACACTCAATACGGACTTTTTCTAATTCGGCCTATATTTGAAACTAAAATTAAAAACAGCAAGGTCAATCCAATCATTCAAAAACAGAGTTTGAAATTTGACTTGAGTTTGACTTGAACTTGGGGGCTCTATTTGGGGCATTTCAAAACCTTTTCACAAGAAAGTCACAACAGATCATTTGCTCCACATAAAAGTACTTTATTTCATCTATAGAAACTTTTTGCTAAAAACACTCCTATCAAGCACTTTTGAAAAGAGTTTCAAAATGGGTCAAAGAGGTTTGACACACTAGGGTTGATTTATAAAAATTTTCTAAATCAAAACACAAGCTCAAACATGGTCCTAAATTATGATAAAAATACATCTAAGCACAATCTAGGTCCAAAACATGATTATAGCAAAGATCCTATAGTAGCTAGGTCAAGCAAGCATAAAATGATAGAATTCAATTAAAAGCTATTATGCACTTGCTCATGCATGAAATGATGATGATGATATGCAAATGATCATGCTTTCAAGATGCTTAACACCTAGGGTGTTACAGGCCGCAGGAGTGGAGTCCGGTGGCGGCGGTGAAAGGCGCCGCCCGTGTCGCCGCTGGAGAGAGGGCGACGCGGGGGCCCTGCTGCGTTTAGATCGCACCATCTTTATAGATCTTAGCAAGCTCAACTAATTTCTCTATCTCAAAGTTGGCAAAAGAACCATTTGGATCAAGACAAGCAACACATCTCAAGAGTTGAGTTGATCTTTCTGGAAATCGGTTATTTAATTCACAAAGAATTTGATCAATCACACCAATGAAAATCCCATGGTAAAAATGATGGTAGTATGTCACTAATTTGGCACCGCGGAATCTAGAACGACCTCTCACTGGTAACATATTATCTTCCATATTAGGGATGTCTATCTTCATCTGGACACAATAAATTTTTACCTCATCAAAAATTTGGCTATTGGGCCGAGAAGGTACATTTTATTGTATCTTTGTGAAACTTGTTCCCACAGATGTCGGCCTCGCCCCGGGCTGCAGCTCAGGCAGCACGGGCCGTGAATCCGCCCCTGCTCAACGTTGAGCACCTGCCATGGCCGACCTCATTGTCGAGCATGACGCCACCGCCACGACCTGGCCCAACCGCCCCCTGCGCCACCAACCGCACACTAAGGTCGCCCGCGCGGCCATTCCCACCGCCGAGCTTGACCTCCCGGTCGGCCGGACATTTATAGACCCGGGGGAAAGGTTGGTAGGAGGCGGGGTGACGCGAGGAAGACGACGACCCCGAGCTCCGCGTGGTGGCGCGCGGGTTAGGGTTCCGGACGTCGTCGTCCGTCGTCGCCCGCCGCCATCGTCCGTTGTCTTGGGTTCGCGTCGTCCTTTTTTGGGCCGTCGTCGTCTTGGGCCAGTCCTTTGTGAGGGGTGGTCGGGACGAAGCATCCGGTCGGATGATTTCCGGCGGCGGCGGCCTCCATGGCGTCACACGAGCCGCCATTTCTTAACGGGAAAAAGTCCACATTCCCTTCCCCAACTATCACGTAAGTTCACTTTTCCTCCCTCAACTTCAAAACCAGGACAAATCACCTCCCTCAACTTTTCAAACCATGCATTTTACCTCCCTCGGGGCGGTTTTGAAGGCGGTTTTGCTACTGATGCTGCCGGGTTTGCTACAAGCATCGTGGTTTTGCTACAGTCCAGTGCCTTTGTCTTTTCTTTTTTTTAAAAATTTTCGGTTGAATCTTTGAAAAATCATAGTAAATCATAGAAAAATCATAAAATAAAAAATCTAATTTTGTTAGACTCCACATGAGTAGATCTATACAGTGAATATATAATATGGTATACTTTAGTTCAACAAAATAATTATAGAAGTTGCAAAGTACGAATTATTTCAATTAATTATATATTCACTGTGTAGAACTTTTGTACTAAAGCATATCATATTATATATTCACTATGTAGATCTACTCATGTGGAGTCTAACAAAATTAGATTTTCTATTTTATGATTTTTCTATGATTTACTATGATTTTTCAAATATTCGATCAAATAAATAAAAAAAGAAAAAGACAAAACCTTCGTAGCAAAAACTTTATACTAAAGTATATTATATTATATATTTACTATGTAGATCTACTCATGTGGAGTCCAACAAAACTGGAATTTTCATTTTATGATTTTTCTATGATTTACTATGATTTTTCAAAGATTCAACCGGAATTTTAAAAAAAAAAAAGACAAAGACAAAGGCATGTATACTGTAGCAAAACCACAGACACTGTAGCAAACCCGCGGTTACTGTAGCAAGCCACCTTCAAAACCGCCCGAGGGAGGTAAAATGCATGGTTTGAAAAGTTGAGGGAGGTGATTTGTCGGTTTTGGAGTTGAGGGAGGAAAAGTGAAACGTGATAGTTGGGGGAGGAGGGTGACTTTTTCCTTTTAGTTGGTGAAATATATTGGGCCCTCTTGAGATGCGTTTTTATTTAGCTCTACCGCGGCCCATCGTGGTGCTCTAGATTTTTTTTAGGCTTTGTATTTGGTAATTAAAGTTTGTCCAACCATGCCATCGTTAGAACTTTTTTACTACATGCCACTACCGTTAGATTTGGCCCTAACGATTGTCAAAAGATGTGAAAAGACAAAAATACCCTCATGTATAAATATGCTATTAATTTTTTGAGCATCTTAAACTTTAAATGCAATTAATTATTTTATCTTTACCATATAAACGTTTAATCTTCATTTAATTCCGTAAAAAAAAGATATAATTTTTCCTATAATTTTTCTATACATATTAATCATAGGAAAATTATATCTTTCTTTTTTTGGGTAGATCTGGGAAGAGAACAACTTGATAGTTGGGGATTTAAAAAAGTTAAGATGCTCAAAAAAATTTAATAGCATATTTATACATGGACTTTTTTTCCTTCTTAACGTGCCAACCGTTACTCTATCTGGGCCAAAAAGTTTGAGATGCGTTTTATTTAGCTCTACCACGGCCCATCGTGGTGCTCTGCAGTTTTTTTTCTTCTCCCATCGATATAGGAGAGTATCTATCTCTCTGTTGTTGCATGTCCACCCATCTCCATCATTCCGCATCCTCCGCCTGTCGCCTTCTACCCCATGGCCACCGCCTGCCTCGCCGCTCCTCCTTCATTGCTCTCCTTACGGCGGGCGCCAGCCCAGGCGCGGACGGCGAGGAGGAGGACAACGAGGCCCTTCCTCCGCCCCGCGTGCGCCTACGCTCTGCAAGAGGGCCAGTCCCGCCGCTTCCACCGCCTGCCGTGCGGCCTCGACCTCGAGGTCATCGCGCAGTGCCCGCCGGTGCCGGCGGCGGGAGAGCGCCCGCCCTTGGTGTTCGTGCACGGAGCTTCCACGCGGCCTGGTGCTGGGCTGAGCACTGGCTTCCCTTCTTCTCGCGGGCTGGCTTCCCCTGCTACGCCCTCAGCCTCCGCGCGCAGGTAAAAAATAGTAGTAAAATGCAGTAGCTACAATCCCTTGCTCTCGATTGGTCTAGCATTTTATCTGAATATTTGAATCCTCTTGCGTTGGTCGGTGCATGTGACAGTTCAGTTGACCTGTTGCATTGCCCAGTTGCCCCCCCACACGTATCTGTTCATAGATCATGTGACATGAGCAGCTTCGATGACAACCTTTGCAGGGTGAAAGCAGTGTTCCACAGGAGGCAGTGGCAGGCACTCTTGAGGTAATTAGTTTTAAGCTACAGTGGACTGTTTCAAATCGTCTCAACTGTTCTACATTTCCATTTCTTGATGCAGTTCTGTCAATTAATTCTTATTGCTGCTCCGTTTACTCATTAATGTGTTACAGATGTATACAGGGGCGTAACTTTAAGTACAACATACTATTAAGTGTGGTTCTAGGTTGTTTACCACTTTAAACTGACTTGTCCTGTTATCTTCATTTAGAGGACACTATAAATCTATCTTTTTGTAGAAATACACTGAGAAATATCAAGCATATACTGTGAATGAAGTTTCAGACCACATATTAACTCACATGACAATTAACATGTTTATAAGCCCAAGATTACGCTATAGTATACTTATACTTCTCTCTGTAGAGCTGGCCCACTTCGTTGTCTCACTAGATTTACCCAATATCTTATTGACTTGCAGTAGACACATACTGGTGATATTGCTGATTTTATCAAGAAGGAGCTCCCCTTGCCACCTGTACTAATTGGACATTCATTCGGAGGCTTGATTGTGCAGCAATATATGTCATGCTCGCAAGGCATAATACCTCTCTTTGCATGTTTAACATGTTTATGTTCCATCTTTACTGAATTTGCATCATTAAGAAGCTTAGAAGTTTCAGCTACATTGATATCCTACTTAAAAAATCCCTTCCAAATTAATTGGCGATACTTTAGCATAGTGAGCAAATTTTGTCTTGGCACAATTAGTCATAAAGTCAAATGCGGAGGGAACAACTGATGCTATTTCCCAGAGGATCTTAAGTTTCTTGTTTGCCTATTTTCACTCATGAATTGAGTTGTTCTGTCTAATTGGTCATTCATTTTATGTTTCACACATGCTAAGCGAAACAGGAATCATGGTTGTTGACTGATTCCCATAAATATTGATTGATGTACTGTCTGCTGATTGAAATTATTCAGTACATCAATTTTGTTCTGAATTATTATTCTCAAATTCCATCTTGAATTATTCCGTTTTATTATTGTATAGTTAGATAAATGGTCATTATTTCATCTTGAATATTGATGTTTTCACTCATGAATTGAGTGGTTCTGTCTAAATGGTCATTCCATTTAAATAATAAGATTTTCAAGATGGAATCATGGTCATTCAAGTCTCCTGTTTCAAATTATTCAGTTGTATAGTTAGAAGAGTACAGATATATTTTATTTTGTTAACTGATACGCATACATCTTTTAGATCCAAAATATTTGCAACCAAATTCTGTCTGATGTAACTTTTTATTATTGATTCAGAACTTCTACATCCAAAGCTTGCTGGTGCTGTCCTTGTATGTTCTGTGCCTCCGTCAGGAAACAGGTCTTTCTCACATCCACTACTGCATGTTTGCCATCTTTGTTTGACTTTCATCATCATGCAACTCTTGTATCGTTTATCTACAGTGGGTTGGTATGGCGTTACCTTTTGACTAAACCAATAGCTGCAGTCAAGGTAAATGGATCTGCATGATTACACTTTTTTTTGTAGAGATCTATCACTTGATTGTGTTGGAATTCTGCTGAGCTAACCTCATTTTGCAGTTGTTTCGTCTAGTATAAATAAATTGTTCCAACTTTTCTTCTGTTTTGACCTAAAATATACCAGTCGGTCTCCATTATAAATGATAAATGCCCATTCTTTTACCATTCTACAAATAATCATATTCCTTTACTTTTCTCAAATTTCATCTTGAATTATTATTTAAATGTTCTGAATTATCCATCCTTATATTTCGGTCAATTTTGTTTCCTTTTACCTCAATAGTTTACGTGTCCTTGTTGATAATTGTTTCTCTTCATAGACAACATATTACTATTGGCATTATTAAGGTCACCCACAAACTGAAGTGCTTACATGATATGATGTTTAATGCACATGTACTGAACTAGAAATGAAAGCCATACCATTTCTCTTCATACTTATCTTTGCAAGGCTTCTGTTAATATTCGTGTATCTACTTAGTTATGTAGTTTATGAGCGTATCTAAAATCTTAATAAACTTTCTATCAGGTGACACTCAGCTTGGCTGCAAAAGCATATGCAAATTCATTGTCGCTCTGTAAGGAAACATTTTTCTCAGCACAAATAGATGATGAACTTGTGTTAAGGTAATGAGATGTTTGGCAGTTCCTTTTGCACTCTAATATATTCTTACAAAAATGTGGTTATAGTCCTTAGACCATGAACTTGGCACTTATGGTACCTTCGAAGCAACAGTACCTTCTGTTTCGTAGTCAATGGGAGAGTGATTTATTCAGAATTGTGGTTATAGCCTGCTTCGATGAGTCAATGACTCTTTGGACCAAGACACCTTTGAGACATATAGGTCTTTTGTGGACATCAGTTCATGCTATTTTAGAGTAGTGTATAGTAGTAGTGGTAATCCTTAGTGATAGTTGCAGTTGCAGTAGTACTAGCCATCATAACTAAAGTGGTGTTCATGGTTTATTTTCTCTTCATTTTGATTGAAATTTGCATGAGGTGTGTCTCCTTCTGTTTGTCATATTTCACCTATGCTTCCACAAATCAATGGTTTTAATATTTTTATGTATGAGAAATTGGACATGGAGAAGTCATGGTGCACCTATTGTTTATGGATTGCATTCTTATTGTTTCTTCAGTCATAACATAACATACTGCATCACTGTCTTAAAGGTACCAAGCATTAATGAAGGAGAGCTCAAAATTGCCACTGTTTGACTTACGGAAGCTAAATGCATCATTGCCTGTACCTTCTGTGCCAGAAAGTACAACAGAAATTCTTGTCATAGGTGCAAGAAATGATTTCATTGTTGTGAGTGAACCTCCCCTCAGCTCTCTCCCTCCCTAGCTCACTGACAGTAACTTTCATATATAATGCAACGTTACATATTTCCATGGTTCCCCTTGATATAAAAAAATGCAACATTTGTTTTTTATGAGAAAGGTTGTTCAAAGAGTTGTGGTGCAAAGTATCCACATCGCAAATTCCATAAAGAAGGATTTCAGTTTACCACCGTCCACCACAATAAATTTACCATGTAACCAACCCTACTACTGACTTACCTACAATGCATGGTGGTACACCTGCTTGACCGCTTTGCTTTCATGTATAATGTATACGAGGAACAGTTTGTCTCCTTCCATGTTAATCAATTTATGTTCTGGAATTAGGATTCTGAAGGGCTTTATGAAACTTCAAGATTTTATGGAGTGCAGCCAGTATGTGTGGAAGGTGTAGCTCATGACATGATGTTAGATTGCTCGTGGGATAAAGGAGCTGAAATAATCTTGGCGTGGTTAGAGAAACTCACACCATGATCGGAATAATCTTGATGTGGTTTGACAATTTGAAGCCCTGGTTTTTCTTGATTTCTTTTGGTGGACATCTGTTGGTAGGGACTTTCTAGGTCGTGCTTGGATGTTGCTTCCAGTATTATTGTTTTGATTGAAACGAAGTCCGGATTATCCTTTCATTGTAGTTCGTGTTAATGCTTAATACATTAGTGTTCAGTGTGATAGCTCTTCCACAACAATAATGTATGTTTGCAAAACCAACATGTTTTTTTAGCATAGATTTCTGTGCTTTTGTTGAAACATAGAGCTTTCTTTCTGAAAAAAGAGTCGAAGCATTTCAGGCTCAGGTTTGGGTCGTCGACTAGAGTTCCCACAATGTAATGTTCAGGCTCAAGTTCTTTGGCATCCTGGTTTGGCCGGGCTATGATTGGCAGATCGTGTTACGAGCAGAGGTACATCATAGTTTTAGGCATCCTGGTTGAGATTGAGGCCTGGTGGACTCCGGTTCTTGTCGTTAGTTGCTTCCCCTGGTTGAGATTGAGGCCCGGTGGACTCCGGTTCTTGCGTTTCTTTGCTTCCTTCTTCCGTTTTAACTCTCCTCTTACGTGTTCATGTTCTTGAAGAATTTCTTTTTGCCGAACCGATTGAAGAACAGTTTTGATAACATGTTTAGAATCAAAATGTACTGGCAACGAAAAGAGATATTTGAACACAAGAAGAATGAACTATGATTTACCATTGATCTTGTTTATATACATGATGAAACGTCGCCAGGACATCGACGTCCAATCGGAGGCAGCGCTCGCGAACGGACATGATAGCTCAGGTGTCGGTGATTTACAGGACAAAACAGTAAACATCCGATTAGGTTTTTTTAGTAAAGAAACATCCGTCTAGATGAACAGCTTAAAGCCTTGAGCTAATCCTAGTCACTAATCCATTTCAACAATCTTTTTGTTTCTTGAATTTGGTTGGTTCCTAAGAGTTTTGAATAAATAGCGTCATTTGTCTCAAGTCACGCCAAAATGAAATGGTGCGACTCAAATTCCATGTTACTTCCACGACACCAGTATATCCATTGAGTCACAATGATGCATACTCCCTCCATACCTGAATTCATTTGGTCTGCCATTGCTTTTGGTGTGTTAAAAAAAAAAAATCACTATTTGGCGCATGCTAAATAATAGTTTCTAAATAAAATACAATAGTAATTCCAACTGTTCAGGATAAACTTTGATGTGTAGAACTTTCTGTCAAGAGGACCGGATGCAAAGCTTTTCCCATTGCTTTTGGTGTGTTAAAAAAAAAAAAAAATCAAATGGCAACAATCGCTAAATGGCAATCAATCCAACTGTTCCACATGTAGAACAACTGTAAAAATTCAGCAAAGCTTTCCCATGTAGATCAAATGGCAACAATCGCTACTGGCCAATAAAAAATAGCTGCCCATATATAAATATATAGACAACTAAAAATTCAGCTATTCAAGGTGCTACATGTCGTGAGCTGAACTATGCGCTAACACACCACTGAACTTTTGAAGTTCAATCATCAGAATCACACAGCAGGCGCAGTGGAACTGTGGAAGAGCTGCGTAGCCTACACAGTTCAGTGTCGATGAGAACATAAATAGACTGTTGAATTGGTGCGATAGCATTGGTGCATTGTGATTTGTCACTGCCTAGCACAAAAATGCGGAGATGTCCAGTCAAGATCTCTCAATTATGAGAACAAGCAGTATTATAATAAGTAGTCTTTTCAATGAAAAAGGAATTGCAAACCAATGAAGCAACCGAAGGGTAGAAACCAGAACAAAATTTGACATTCATTAAGACAGGAATGGGATTAGAGATCCTAGAGGGTAGATATCACTTGTGACATTCACATCGGTAATCAAGTACAAATCTTAGCACCCAACTTTTAGAGATCCTAGAGAATAAACAAAAAATGCTGGAGCATTGTCTCAGCCAACAATAATATGCCTAACAAGAGCGATATCAGGCTTCAGTCTGCTCCCTCAAGCGACGTATTGTGCTCCTGACAGTGACTGCACTAGCAGTGCTGCAAATACAGATCACAGACTTATAACCATGCTTAGCAAATTATGTTTTGGAAAACAAGATGCAAGTCAGCAAGAAATTACTTCATGGTGTAAGCACCACCAGCTTTGACCTTCCCACAGTCCTTGCATCCCCAAATTCCAACTGCTTTCCTCTTCACAGCAAACTGGAATGGCAACAGCAAATGTGGGACACTAGGGCAGCTAGTACTTCTTCACATCTATCTTAGAAACAAATTGCTCATCATGCCTAAACATGCCTATGAGAATAAACAAACAGATATACTCCCTCCGTTCCAAACTGTAGTTCACTTTGGCTTTTCTAGATACATTACTTTTGCTATGCACCTAGTTATACACTATGTCTAGGTGCATAGCAAAACAAATGCATCTAGAAATCCCAAAACGACCTACAATTTGGAACAGAGGAAGTATTTAAGAACGATTGCTTTTGTGCTCAAAATCAATCTGAAGCCTACAGTTCATAACATTCTAGTACTGCGACAATACATAAAGACAGCTTGCAGTATAACAGGTCAAAAAAAAAAAAAAAAAAAAAAAAACTCGGGTGACATACCTTCCCACAGAACTCGCAGAAGTACTTGGAGTGCTGAGATACCTCCATCTTTTTTATTTGCTTACGCAAGCTAGCACCATACCTGGTTCCTGTAACATTGTAATTTGCAAGGTTAAATTCATACACCAGAAGCAGAAATTGGGAAATGACATATTTATTAAGCATGTACCATATTTGCCAACAATTCCAGCCTTCTTGGTGCGCTTCGTCTGCATAGGCATTATAAAAAACATAATAAATTACACAGCTGTTCACTTAAATTGTTCAAGGCAATATTACTGGCAACTGTAAAACTGTAACTTCGAGACTAAAGTTAGCATCACTAATTCAGTATAAAAGATTGCACCAATCAGGTAGGTTAACACGGGCAAAAATTAATTTCTTATAAATATTAGATAAGTAAATCATTAGAAAAACAGAGTTCAGTCACTACTGACTCTTCAAAAGCAGCAGGAGAAAATATACCCGATATACATCTGAATAAAGGAATAACAACCAACACAAGTGAATAAAAGGGGTATTGATTTATACATGAGGCATTCAAAGGCTACACTTAGCACATAGATACTTCATGTTTCATGCTGCTTGGTGCGCAGGGGCTTCAGATTACACAGGAAAGGTGTCAGGTGACTGGATTTATGAAAAATGATTCACTTTTCATCTAGTCTGGTGAACAATTAGTTTGTCTTTATGCTAAACCAACGATGTATTTTTCCAATATGCTTGAAATTGCATAAGCACTCATGATGCGAACCAAACATAGAACACACCTCAAAAGGCTAATAATGCCCATTCGCATATACTTGTCACCATTGTGTACCATTGGTCAAACATAATACCTAATATCTGTCACCATTGTGTACAATTGGTCAAACATAATACCTAAAATCTACCAAACAAGATATCCTAAGGATCTATGTTGGTGATGCCACATTGATATATCCAGATTTATTATTAATAATAAGTACTTACAATATCAAAAATTGTTGCAGATACAATGTTGTAGCAAATGGTCAAAACCAAATCTTTGAGACCATGCATAATCAAAAGTGACAAGTAATTGACATTAGAGTCAGCTAATAAAATACTTTCTTAATTCATTCCAAATTCTAAGACAGTCCAGCTTTTCTAGACATAGATTTTGCTATGCACCAAGATATACATTATGTCTACATACATAGTTCAAGCTAAACATCTTGCAATTTGGAACGGAGGGAGTACGGTACACCACTGCCTTCAGCATGTTTCCATTTAACGTATGATCACCAATACCATTTTAAGGGCTAAGTCTATCTAGGACTCAAATGTGGAGAGCAAACACGTTTTAGGCAAATAGTTTGCTTCCTACTCTTGGAATAGCAGGTTTTGGGCACCTGACCATGGCAAACCAGAGGCAGCAACTGCAGCAAACCTAAACTGTACAAAAGGCGTTGTGCAACGCCAAATTGCACAGTCGAGACTACTGACAGGCTAGCAAAATGCACTTTTAGCGCTATCTATTACAGATTTCTATCATGCTAATAACAATACCACTTCACTAGTTTCACAAAGGCCTATTTGGGTAACCTAAGACCTTCAATTTCCATAGAAACACGACTGATCCAAAGCATAATTGCTGGCATGGCCCTATCCTTTTAACTATGGAGGCTCCGAATCCACGACGACCGAGTCAAACGCTAGGATCTCGCGCGGCGCGACACATAATAACAAACGCCCAGAACTAGACATCCACCATAAGCAGATCCTTGGTGAAGGGAAAAATGGGAGGAAGAGGAGAAGCGGCGTACCATCTCGGCGACGGGAGGGCGAGGCGGTAGCGGCGGCGGCGGCGGCTTGCGGCGTGCGTGAGGGGAAGCTCAAGAAAGTTGCACGAGAGAAACTATATCGGAGTGCTAGGGTTTCGTGGAAGTATATGGATCGGGCCTCTGTACTGATATGGGCCGGGCCAAAAATGGAGTATGAATACGTAAGAAAAAGTTCATACTACCTCTGGCCGTTGCCGTAAAAAAAAAAAAAAAAAAAATCCAAATTATAGCCACTGAAATAATTCTACCCTAATTTTGGGGACGGTAAGAAAACTGGTAAATATTTGATATTTTTTTAAACCACATATAATGTATTTAAGATTAATTTCAGATCAAGAGATAGATTGGGATTGCAAAATGTTAAACAAAATATTTCGAGCTTGTGAAAATATATTTAGAAAATTCAAAAAAAAAAATCTCAAGGAAAATGGAAAATATCCATAAAAATCTAGGCTCCAAAACCATTCTAACTGGTGTATGAACATTTTCGCTACTTGTGTAGTATATTTTTGTTGCAAAAAGTTTCAGAACGTGTTTAGATATCAATTAGAACTAGGTGAATACCCCGCGCGTTGCCGCGGGACATCAGATGTTATAGAAAAAGCTTTGCATAGAATATCAGGAAGAATGAGATTTATTATTGTAATTACAACTATACATTATAATTTTAGGTAGTACGGACAAACCTTATTAGGATTTTCTAAATACATTAGCGGCGAAATCCTGTAGGCAAATTGCAATACTCCAGATGAGAGTGTAGGCAAATTGCATTACTCCAGATGAGAGAGGTGGAGCCATATGGATCACTTCATCGATTAAACTGCAGAGATAGGGAGTGCCGACTGTTTGGAGACTCCCAAATTGGAGTGGCATTGCAGCTGCAGTACTACGGATAGATTGATGGTGTTCCCAATGTATTTTGCATGTTAATGAATTCATGAGCCTGTATTAATTTCGATCGATGATGCACATCTGTTTTCGTTAAAATCGCTAGATATGCAGTGTTGTCGTTGCCTAATATTTCTATCTCGCGTGAGCTGTGGATTCAGTTCAGATTCAGACCTTGATCTGTCTATCCTCTATCCCTATCCGGCTATCCCATAAGTCCACAACGATCTAAATACCACTTCTTTAATTTCATCTTGTCAATCTGATGCATTTGCCGATATATACTGTACATTCATGGACGCAGATGCAGGTGTGGAGTTTGAGTGGATTCATGGAGAGGCACGATGCATGAGCATGAACATGAAGATGAACAGCACTCGCAGCCGTTGGACCAATCAGAACTGCCACCATCTCCACCTCGTGGTCCTGCCAATCCTTTCAGCATCTGAACGCCGCCGGCTGCGTGAACGCCTCCATCCGAGGCTCCGTCAGGTCCACATCCACCGCCTCCTCCTCGTCCCCAGCGTCTGGCGGCGGCGGCGGCCTCCAGCTGCCCCGCTCGTGGGGGCTCATCAACAGTGTCCCGTCACTAGCTCTCCCGACACCACCGCGACACCACCGCGCCTCTGCTCACAACATTCCTCCTGTCGCCGGGCCACGACGCCCGACCCAGTGGCGGTGGCGACGGCGGCCGTGCTTGCGATTTCCACCGGACGGCCGTCGCGGCCAGCAATTGGGAAAAAATCCAAATAGAGCGGTGCAGTTGGCATGGCCGCATGATACAATGGGGAGGGGAAAGCGGAAGGACATGGAGCAGGAGGAATGCATCTGGTCACTTCATCGCCTTCTCTTGGAAGGGGATGGGTGCTTTGCGTTCTATATATAGCTGGTGCCGGGTGATTAAAAGGATGCCAAACCTTGATGCTTCGTGTGCCCATGGCATGCATTAGATAAAATAAATGCCTGCGGCACATCACAAGCAGTCATGTATATTCAATGGAAGGGACGGTTCATGCATGCAAGTCGTTTCGTTCCATAGCCATGCGAAGAGGCCGATGTCTGGGAAGACGCGCGGGTCACGAAGAAGCCACCGAGCGGCGCGGCTTAGATTAAGCTGGATTGCAGTTACCAATTAAGCTGGCCAATCAGAACCCAGAGAACTCCTTTAGTGGGGCTCTCTTATAGGAGATTTAGATATTTTGGAATTTCCTAGACTTTTTGGATATATTTTTACATTTCCTAGAGCTAAATGTATTTCTTAAAGCAACAAGAGACATTTTCATGATCTCAAAATATTTTATTTAGAATTGCCATATCACAATCTATCTTTTTTGGGGACTTTCTTTATAGAAGGTTAGGAAATTTTTAGTGGTTTACAACCATTATCAATTATTAAGTACCCCCTCCGTCCCACGTAAAAATGCAATCGAAGGATCAAGCTTGCAAACCAATGATAGGTGTGAAATTATGTACATACCCCTATAAACATCAGTTTTTTCTGATCCATCCACCACGTTCACAAAGCACGACATTCCATGGCGCCCAGGGAGGTACTTTAGATGGTTTTAAGAGTTTACGAGATAAGATATTTGGGTTCTGAAGCTTGACGAAGAAAAAACTGACTACCTCCACTACTGGATAGATGATTTTTGGTGGCGGGCAAAAAAGGATTTTCGGTGGCGTTTTTATGACCGCCACCAATAGGGTCACGGTAAATCAACGATTTATCGTGGCGGTTCTGATGCCCGCCACCGTTAATAAAAAAAAAAAAATATATAAAAACCAAAAAACCCAGATCGGGCCCAGATCGGGCCCGCCGACACTAGGGTTTGGGGTGTCGCCGGCGGCGTCACCGCCGTGGCCGGATCTCGAGCTGGAGGCTGTCCCCCGCGCGCTGACGAGCTCGAGCTGGAGTCCGCCGCCGACGAGCTCGAGCTGGAGGCCGCCGCCATGGACCTCGACCTGGACGCCGCCGCCATGGACCTCGAGATGGACGCCGCCGCCGCCGTGACCGGATCTCGAGCTGGAGGCAGTCCCCGCGCGCCGACGAGCTCGAGCTGGACGCCGCCGCCACCGGATCCGCGACGACGACGACGAGCGCCGCCGAGCCTCCATTCTCGCGGCCGCTGAGATCCGCGCACCGAGATCCGCCGCCCCGCGCGCCTCCAGGCCCGCTGAGCCGCCGCCGGAGTAGGGCCGCAGCGCCGCGGTGTAGGGCTGCACCCTCGGCACCCCGCGCCTCTAGGCTCGCGTGCGCCGCTGGCGGTTGGCATGGGAGAGGTTGGCCGGTCGCGAGAGAGAGAGAGAGGAGGGAGAGGAAACGACTTGGAGAGAGAGGCAGCCGGTGGAAATGGACTTGGAGAGAGGGATCGAGTTAGGCTGCTGAGAAGTGAAGTGTTTGGAACCCTAGCTTTGCTATATATATTTGTGGCCATCGTAGTGGGCTTTTGGGCTGATGGGCCGGGCTTGATTTTCCGTGGCGGGCTAATTACAAAACCGGCCACGGTAAATAATATTTACCATGGCGGTTTTTAAAACCGTCACGGTTAATTTAAAAAGACCGTCACGGTAAATCAAGCCATTTCCCGTGACGGTTTTCTAAATATCCGCCACGGAAAATCAGTTGGAAACATTGTGCAAAATCATTTATGTAGTAGTGCTCAACAGTTCACAGAGTTAGAATGCAGTTTTTCCTAATTTCACGCCAAGCTTGTTTGACCTGCATCAATTGTTGCATACCACCTGCTTTTATGATTTGGGTTTGTGATGTGATTATGCTTACCCAAAGGAAAATATATATAAAAAAAAGCCACTTGGAAAAATTCCAAGGTCTAAAGTGGTTTTTTTTATTTTTTTATTTTTTGAGCGAAAAAAGTGGTTTTTTTTTATTCCACCTCCTCGTCCTGCAAGTGGCAGCCGCATGGCAACAGAGCCTGGCCCAAGGCCCATTACGTACACAACCATTGCAACTGCATGGCAACAGGCCTGGCCCAAGGCCCAAGGCCCATTACAGACAACCAAAACTCCAGAACCTGCGGTGTGCACACCTGTTTATCCATCCAGGGGCGAAATGCTGCTCCTCCCCTCCACCGCCGTGGTGCTGCCCCGCCTCCGCCTCCGCCTCCGCATTCCACTGCCACTGCCTCCCTCCACCACCGCCGCGCCCCACCCCGCTCCCCCTTCCTCTCCCTCTCCGCCACCACCACCACACCTCGCCCCACCCGCGCCTCCTCCCCTGGCGGCGTCCCTCCCGCCGCCACCTCCCGAGGACCTGCTCCACACACAGGCCACGGGTCTCGTCGCCGCCTCGCAGGCCAACTTCATGCGCGTCATCGTGGACGCCACGGCCCCGGGTCTGGACCACCACCGCGGCTCCGACCTGCTCTGCGTCGTCCGGGCGCTGCTTAAGAAGATCCGCCGCCGCGTCCTCGTCGGTGACCGCGTCCTCGTCGGGGCCGTCGACTGGACCGACCGCCGCGGGATGATTGAGGATGTCTTCGAGCGCAGGTCCGAGGTCGTCGACCCGCCCGTCGCCAACGTCGACCGCCTCGTCGTGCTCTTCGCGCTCGACCAGCCCAGGCCCGAGCCCGCCACGCTCACACGGTTCCTCGTCGAGGCCGAGTCCACGGGGATCCCGTTTGTGCTCGTCTTCAACAAGGTCGAGCTCGTCGACGAACAGGTAATGTCAACACCGCCCGCTCCAATTGGTTGCTCGATTGCTATTCATCTTTGTATCAGAAGCAGTGCATTGTAGTTCCCTGAGATAAGATTATACGGAGTAACAACTGTGGTTTGTGGATAAGGATTCTCTAATTCTTTCCACAGTTTGCTGTGAGCTACTAAGAAAATTGGTTTTGTGGGAAAAAAAAAAAAATTGGCATGGAACAGGAAGGGCCAGTCCCAATAATTGGGGACATTTTAAGGTATATAGTTGTTTTGTGCTCAGCAAAAGGAAAAATAGTTTACCGTCAGGATTTACCTGTTGTTTACACAAATATTACTATCAGTATCAACGGCTAGAATTCAGCATTCCTTTTTTTTTACATCTTAAGAGAAAAATGTATCAACCAAGATTAATTTCCTTCTCGAAGGTGCTATTATTGGCACTTTTGTCAATCAAATAGTCAATAATGACACTGATGGTGCAAATATTGGGCTCCATTTAACTCATCCAGTTGCTCCACATATACACTGTAAATATGTTTAGGGACATGCTCCATCAGATGCACAAGAGGTCGCCTGGATTGTACGCAGTCATGCTAAATGCTGACTGTCATGGGTAAAAAAGTTCAAAATGCAAGCATACCACCGTTTACTTGAGTGTCTACTGTCAGAGACTTGGTACATAATACATACCTGAAGATATGTGTATCATTTATCGCTGATGGCGTCCTGTATCTGGGGCTCACCTGGGGCTGGTAAAGCAAAACAAGGGATGCCCTACTCATAAATTCATGTTTTGTTCTCCTTTGCCTGTCTGCCCAATATTGATACTTTTAATCTGTACACATAGCATGTCTGTTTGCAATTGCTCACTTCTGCTGTTCTTCAAGTTTGAATGTAAGATATGTAGTTATTGCATTTGTATTAACTATTATGCACTCTTTGGCCTTCTGTTTATGTTATATGGTTGAGTGATATTCTTTACTTTTTAGCACTGCAGACAGTAGCATACTGGAGAGATAGGTTGAAGAGTTGGGGCTATGATCCACTGTTTCTAAGTGTTGATAAGCAATCAGGATTTACTGCTCTTCAAGAGATGTTGGAAGGGCAAACAACTGTAGTTGTTGGTCCAAGCGGTGTTGGGAAATCCAGCCTGATCAATGCACTGAGGTGTAACCAGGACATATCGGAAGAAGATCCAATACATAAACTCGTTGAACAGGTGATAGTCATTTCATCATTTATTCCATTTTCCTGATTAACTTTTTTTATCATTTCTGAAACTTCACTTTGCATTTATAATTCACTGTGTTTGCACACAGAATTTCTTTGTTTTGTTCTTTTCTCTATTTTTTAAAACAAAACAAATGAAAAAAAGTGTTGGTGCTTTGTTTCTTTTGTTTTTTTTGTTATCTTCACAGCTGTTTCTCAGACAAAAAAAATGACAGTGGCCAATATTTTTCATCACATAATTCCTGGGAATAGTTTACTGAGAGAATTCTTTTGTTTTGTTGTCAAAAAAAAAAAAAATTTCTTTTGTTTTGTTAGCATTTTAAAAAAATGCCCTCTTTCATGAATTAGTTTTCATCCGATTTGGAAGCTTAAAGTGCATAAGTTTCCGATTTAGGACTTGGGAATTGATTGGTACTGTACTGTATCTGCAAGTTGATCTGGTTAGTTGGACAAGACTCACCAAATATGAGCACATGTTGTTCGCTTCTCAGGGCACCTTACAAACTGGATATTGCTTGTTTGATATCTTCTACTTTATTTTTCAAAGCTTCACAACTCTAGTGGTAGTAAAAATCTAGAATCTGTCTTGATGTGAATACTGATTTATTTTTCTTGTGCTTATCATTCACCAGAATAGTAAATGGTTTGGTGAACAACGTGTTGGAACTGTGTCCAAGAAAAGTGGTAAAGGCAAGCACACAACACGGCATGTCTCATTGCTTCCTATAGCTGGTGGAGGCTTCCTTGCTGATACTCCTGGATTTAACCAGCCTAGTTTGATGAAAGTGACAAAAAAAGAGTCTTGCAGAAACATTTCCTGAGGTTTGTTTTGACTATTTTTTATCGTGTCTAGTTTATTAAATTCTTACTTGCAGTGTCTTCCTGCTCACTATGTGGCACTGTTAAGGCTGATTATATTATTTTCTTACTAGTAATATTATTTGATACTCCAGATAAGAAAAGCGCTGAAAGAGAATGAGCCCACAAAATGCTTATTTAATGATTGTGTTCACCTGGGTGAGCATGGATGTGTTGTGAAAGGGGAGTGGGAAAGGTATCCATACTATCTCCAGATGCTTGATGAGATCAAAATTAGAGAAGAAATCCAGCTACGAACATTTGGAACAAAAAAAGAGAAGGTGATGTCAGGTATGCTACAAAGCCATAGCTTATGAGCATTATCTTGTATGGTAGAGCCTATTCTCTCCTGTAGACACAGCCACATTGTTAACTTAAGTAGATGCTGAAATTTAGTTTCCTAGAAATTTTAGTTGCATAAGCAAATGTCCTGGTAACTTTGTAACAGATCTAACTTTCTTTTACTTAACAAACTGGTATAACTTTCATCAAAAAAAAAACCTGGTATAACAGTACTAGTGCACTTAATTATGGTAAACAAATAACCAGCTCTGGCACAACATATCAAGTGAATAAAACCTAGCATTAGTAAGTATTAATTTGTTCCTTCCATGATTGATAAAGCAAACCAGGAAAAGAATGTTGGTGTATAAGATCTGCCAAAGTTCAGCTACTGTTTGGTAACTGTAATGAGTTTACCATATGATGATGATTCTGCGCATGCTATGCCTATCACAATGGTGACTATTCAAATGAGATCTTGACTGTCCTCCCATGGATAAATTTTATGGAAGGATGTTGTTTTCCCAGCACGATACTCTTGTTAACCAGTTGTAGAAGAGATCTTGACAAAAAGTTTGGCCATGTCTTGGTCTTTAGTACTGTGTAATAATGCAGTCTTTTTGACAACTCACTAACACCACATATACGAATGGTATTAGACTAAAGAACGAAGTTTGTCATCGTTTTCTTGAGATTAGTTTCTTATACTTGGAGCTTCGACCCTCATGTATGCATATCTCAGGAGTCATATGTTCGGATAATAAAATGCATCCATCTGGATTCAGGTACAAAACAGGTGTCATGGGCGTGAAGCAAGCAGAGCCTCGTCTTGAACTCAAGAAGCACAGGAGGGTGTCTAGAAAGAAGATTAACCAATCTATTCTTGACTAAATAGAAGATGACATTGATGACCTCGATGATGACTACGGTTTGACGTCAAGCAACGTACTAGGAAACAATAATCGTTTCTCATCTGATGATCTAATGACTACACGAGTCTAATCTTTGGTAGGAAGAAACCTTGGGTGTTTGTACATAGTTGGTTTTGTAGTGCGACCATGCCCTGCAGTTATGCTTATGCTGATCCTTGTAAGTAGAAGTGCATTGGCCAGGACCGGGAGGCCATGGACGCTTGCACCTGACGTTTGACGTTGAACTGTTTCCTTGTGGCAGACCAGCAAGAAGCAAGATGGAAGCGTTCAGTTAGACTGTCAATTCAATCTTTCGGGGATGCCTATAGGAGTATGGTTTTGCCAATATGTGTTCATAAGGATGAGTGCGTGTGGGTTGTGGTTGTTGATGTTGTGCCGTGTAAAAAGTAGTCTCTATTTCTTCCCTTAAAAAGAAAGTAGTCTCTATCCCTTAGTGTTCGGTTGATGGTTTTTATGGCTCATATAAGCTGGGACCGATAAGTTCAAGCGAACAAGATGATCATTATGCTAGCGTGCACGTTGTGTCTTTTTTATGAGAGCGTGGACGGTCGTGTTGGTTGCAAGGAAAGTGTTCTATCTATGATTGTTTGAAATTTTGATCCTCAAAATATAATAACTTTAAATGTTTTTAAGAAAAAAAAAAAAAAAAATCCTATCAAAGTAGAAAGACGTAGATCTCATTGACCACTACAAATTTGGTTTTGACTATGTCAACATTCGAGGTTCTTTTGAAATTTTAAAAATTTCGAATTTTAGGAACTAAGAACTTTAAACATATATTTGAGGCTCTAAATGACGTTTAAAAAAAAAAAATGTCTACTAAAAGTTCTATATCACATTTGGTCTAGACTACGTCAATTAAATTAAAGTGATTTTTTATACTCTAAACAGTATCAAATAAAAAAAATGTCAGCTATAAAGTTGTAGACTGCTTCGATCTCCAGGATTATGATCTAACTTTGTCTTATCTGACTTTATACAAAAAATGAATGCAACCATTTTGGAGATGGGCCATAGAGGTCGATGTCCTAAGGCTAAATAGACGAGATTTGGTTTTTTAGATGCCCGTCTCTATAAACCATTAACAGAGGCGTACATTTTTTGTTGCGTTTGACAGTGAAAAACATTTCCAGAACAACATCTCCTTTTTACTAGTTAAGAAACGCTAAAACTCTAGCTTTTCTTATTCTAGTTATAGTTTTAAAAATCCAGCTATGGAACTAGTCAAACTGCTTCATGAAGGCATTCCGATTCAACGTAGAAACATTTCTAGATAAAACCTATATAAAACATCTACTAGGAGAATCAAGATTTCTATCAAATGTGATGTTAATTAAGAATTTGACTCCTAAATTGTTTTAAAAGCAGTATAAGTCTTTGAACCCACCAAACTAACTCACCTCTTAATGGCGACATATATTTTGACTCTGAAATGAAGGCAGCTCTCCAATGAAAATGGCATTATTCCTCACCGACCAAATTGACCAGCACATTGTAACAATTACTTATATGAAAAAAAGTAAATGAAGCTGAACTTTGAAAGCTACCAGATGTTCTCAAAATCTGAAGGGTTGGGTACCAGAAGATGAAGACTGTACCAGCAGGCAATCGTAAAGGGGCAATGGAAAAAGATGTGAAACAAATCCTCCTCAACAACATTGGAGCATAAGACACAATTATAGTCCTCTTAGTACATACTCTTTCTCCTCCAAAGTTGTCTTGTGTTGAGCCCCATTGAGCAATAGACAAAAGAAGAAATTTTATTTTGACAAGTAGAACGCCAAAGCCATGAAAAAAAACTTTGTGAACCTAACGATGGGCGACAAGGTGCTTGTAAGGTTGGTTAGAGGTATAACCTGAGGAACCCCAGATACAAGTCAAAGTTTCATTTTTCTGGTTGAAATAAACATTAAATGGTCGCAAGTTGTACAAACTGACTGTAAGCCTCAATAGGCTGAGGCAAATGAAACATGCTCTAGGGTAAAGGTAGAGACAGAGTGGTTGCAGCTTTTATGGCGATATATTTCCGAAAAAGAAAGAATACATCTCTAGGAAATGCTAACTCTAGAATGTTACCTTTCCAAAGATCATGCCAAAGAAGACATGTTGCCTCATCTCTGGTTGAAGTCACGGCAAAGCTTTTGAACTAGTCAAACAGTTTCAAAATGTCATGCCACCAAAAAGACCCCCTTTCAGTGACGTCCCTATGAGATGGGCAATCTGTTACCATAATATTTTTTACTTCAAATAAGCTACACCCAAGGAACATTAGCCGTGTTGAAAAATTTATGTAGATTCTGCATTCATTTTGAAGTCTAAGATCAATAACTCTCAGCCCCTTTCTTTGGGCAAACAAATAACTAGAGGCCATGTAGCTTTTGGTGGCTTCCTATTGTTAGGATCTAACCCTCTCCACAAACAGTACTTATGAAATTTATCAACTTGCTTAATCATTGTCTTAGGTAGAAAAAAGGTACACACGGTGGAGCAAAAGAACTATATTTGTCGTCACATAAGGTGAGACTACAATGAGGAAAAAAAACACCAATTAGTAGTTGGGCCAAAAAATTATTCGGGGTCTATTGAGTTGTGTAAATTAAAAAAAAAAAAAAAACCATGTTATATGGGCTATTGCCATGGCATCTGCCACGTCACATGTTCCATAATATCGTATATGTTGTGGTATTCTGTTCAATATGATGTGACGATTTTATCTTGTCATTGTATCAATGACAATGTCATGTGGTCATCACAGAAGCTGTTTAGTGAGCCACTTCTATGACGACAATCAGTTTGTCACTTCATGCAGGTAGTAACAGGAGACAGGCTCTGATCATCATATTCAAATTGTCATAGAAACCCAAAATTCTTGTAGTGTAATCTGCCAGCCTCACAAAAAAGGCAGTAAGTCTTCTCTCACATTTGGACACTAGTGGCCAGAAGTCAGCAATAGAAGCCTTGGTAGAACTCAAAGGAAGACTCAAATAGGTAAAAGGCAAAAAACCTTTTGAGTTGAGCAACAAAAGGGTATTAGCTAGTAGATCTAGTTTGTCGTCAAGAACATTATTTGCGGCGCCTGAAGAATCAACAAAGGAATGCAAAAGACACTTTATATGATTCAAATAAATCAAATCAGTTTGCATGAAAATAAGAGTGTCATCAACATAATGTAAAACTGAAAAAATCTGGATCTCTTGGCAAAGGAATCGACAAATGAAGAAGACTATTACTCATTGATGAATTAAGAATAGTTTGAAAGAAATTTGTTGCTAGCACAAAAGGAAGGGGTGAGAGAGGGGGTCCTATCTAACACCCCTCATGGAGTGAAAAGCTTTTTACCAAGGACACCATTTAGCAGATTTGCAAAGGTGCCTCAAGCAAAAAAACAATAGCTTTATCAATTGAGCCATTTTTGGGGAAAGCCTTTGGCCTCCATGACCTTAAGCATAATCTCATGCTCTACCTTATCAAAGGCCTTCTCAAAGTCAATCTTGAGTACAATAATCCCTTTCTTAAATTGATGACAATCTCAATTTAGTACCGGTATCTATATCTATTTAATAATCCTTGGGCTTTAGTTTGTGTGGCATGACGCATGGGCCAGCACGTGATAACCACTGCTCGACACCACATAGTTTTATTTCTCTTGTGATCAAGTCTTTCTTGGGTGTGACCTGTATATGTGACTATGCTTTCCAAACTTCACGATGAGCCATGTCTTGGGTGCAACATGCACCATTATGCTATCCAGTTCCTTGCATACAACCTAATTGTTTGTTCAATGGGCCTGATATAAACCTTAGAATACCCCTACAAGAAAAGGTTGCAACATCATTGTGCGTTTGTAGTATAAGTATGTTAGACAAGTGATGCCAACACCATCACAACTTTTCTCCTTGAGTGCTTTTGTAATGTACCTCATGCACTTTCTTGTTTGTGTGTTCTTTGAGACTCATCCTTGTTGTGCGTTGTTTCTTCGACACCTCTTACAGCTAAACCCGGTTTCCTACAATTTAGCAACATGTTCTAGAAAACACCTCCCACATCACAATGTGTGATTTTGTGATGTGAACCAAAATCTTATGTGAAAGTTTTTCATCCTTAGATTCAATGAGTTTGCAGGTGCTCCATGGGTATTTTGGGTCCATGAGTGATAGTTGTGGGTTTAGTTTTCTATACATGGTGTGCTATAGGGTGTTGGAGCAGGTTTGGGATTTAGCTCGTGGGTGTAGGTCTATATGCCCTTTACCCATGGGTAATGTTCCTATTGCCATCCCACCTAGAGTTAATGAAAGGTTGATGGCCAAGTGCAACAAAGCCTCAACTCCATTCTCACTTAAGAGCTTTGTCAATCTAGAATCACCATAACATATGTGCCTTTTATGGAGCCTCGCAAAATTTGGTTGAAGCTCATTTGTTTGATAGTGATGAGTTGATATTGTGGGGTTTTGTGGCTCTTGTTATCTATTACCTACTAAACCTAGCATTTGGTTGAGCTTAGCAAGATTTTTTTTTTTTTTTGTTCTATTGTAGATTTTTTTTCCTTGTTGTTCTATTGTGCTCACGGTCAAAGTTAGTTAGTACCATATGGACGCATCTAGTTAGGTTGTGCTAGCTGGGCCAATCCTATAAACGGTTGGAGAGCCCATTATGGTTATTTATAACTTCCCCTGCGCAAAGCCCCAAGGAAAGAGTGTCCTCATTTGCACTATATGTTATATGTATACCCATCCCTCACCCTCCTCTCATTGTCTCTTTCATCCCCATCCAGACACGCAATCAAGGTCGATGACTAATCGCCTCCCTCCTCTTTTCGCAGCCGGTAACTCACGCTCCCTCCCCCCCCCTCTCCCACCGTTGGGAACTCACTCCCCTCCCCTTCCTCCTCTCCCACCGGTCGGCAATTCACTCTCCTCCCCCTTCCTTTCCCCCCGTCGCCAAAGAACTCACTCTCCTTCCTTCCCTCTTGTAACTACATGTCTTCCTCCCCTCCCCCGGGAAGAATTCACATCCCTTCCCTCCGATTGGTGACCGCTTCCATCCCTCCCTTCACATTAGGACCACCTCATCCATTACGGGGAGGAAAGCCCTCAACGGCGATCTTGCCGCCAACGTCACTCCATGTGGCTAGGAACGGTAAGTTTCCTTGCTTTTTCTTTTTTGCGTATATAGATCTAGGGAGTCTCTCTCTTCTCTTGGGTCATCTCTTGTTCCATTTATGATCTATGAATCTATATGTTACGCTTTAAGTGATATATGCACGCTAAAAATCCTAGAGTTTCGCTACTATTATGTAGTCGCCTTTGGTGTGTTTGTTTGTTCTTGATTCGATGGGCACCGAGTAGGTCTCTATGTATTAGGAACGATCTTTTTTAGGGTTTTGTTTATCTTTGTGGGGGCAATTCTATTTCTTTTAATTTTATTGTAGGGGATCTTTTTTGTGACTTTTTTTTTTTATTTGCAAGGGAATGCATTTATGTTTTTCCATGAACGATTCGTATTTTGGCTCGGCCCACACGAAGCCGAATATTGGCACACCTTTAGTACTCCCATGCAGCCCTAGTCAACTGTCACCCAGGGACGGCCTTAGCCTAACTCTCATCCAATCCACTACGCTTATGTATTGTCTCAAAAAAAAAAAAACATAAATCTGAATATAACATAACGGATGTGTTTTAGCAAATTATATCACAAGTTGTTGAATGTAACACAACAATTCATGAATTAGGCGTATAAAATCTTTTTTTGAGTTCGTGATATAGATTCATAGTGTCATACTTCAAATGTTTTTTTTTGACAAGATGTCATACTTCAAATGTTTGATTTAGGACAAACTAAACGTGACCTTAATAGAAAAACAGGCGTGTAGTAGATTTTTTAGGGGCTCGACTGATAATGGGCCTAGTTGTGGCACTCTTCCTCGACCATGCTCGTCACTTGGGCCTCCGTTGCGGATCCTCGAAAGTTTCGTCCGACCGGGCAAACACACTCCTTCGCTCGCCGGCGCCGTGCGGCCCAGTTCTCCGCCGCATTACAGCGCCGCCCCGCGCCTTGATGCCCGAAAGTGCCCTATAGAGGGAGAAATCGAAGGAAGGCGGCGAAGACACCTTGTGAGAGAACGGGAAGCCTATTCCCGTCCATTTCCTTCCTTCTTGCAAGGTCCCCTAAATCCCTAACCCTAACTTTCTCTCTCGATCCAATTTGATGCGTCTTATTACAAAATCTTTACTCTACTTGATCTCACTTGCCCCCACGGCCCCAACTCTGCTGTAGCTAGAACTCCGAAGCCCGGATGCTATGATGTGCCGCATAGCTCGCATCTTGTATTCTCTATTATTTTTTTTAAAAAAAAAGAAATTAGTTTGCATTGTCTTGACTGCTTGTTACATATGATGGGATGGGTGTGTACTTTGGTTTGTTGTGCCATGTACTTGTTCTTTGCTTCTTCTTGGGGGCAGAGTAGATCAAATTGCCTGACAAGTTATGCCACTCAATCCGAAGGGCGGAGCTAAAAAAAGTCAAGTTGGGTATTCCTAAAATCTAGATCGAACATTTAAGTATTAAAAAACTACTTTTAAACAAACATAGAAAGAGGGAGAGAGAGAGGGTGTATTAGTGGTGGTGGTTTTTAAGTGAGAGGGAGATAGTCCTTTACTCTCATACCCTTAGCGCTATATATATAGGCCAGCCAGGAACATTCTACAAGCATCCTCTCAATGGGGGGTGAGTTTTGCAAGACACTACACTAATCCTTGTTAGTCCACTTTTAAGCAAGAGCTGGTATATATGCAATATAGGTTTTCCCCAACAATATCCACTTTCGACTACTAGATTTTCACCGATACTATGTTTACATCTCAAAACTTTATTGCGAGGATTGCCCATCACAACCGACACATGCATAAGCCACTAAAAACTCCATCCCAAAACCCTGTAAAAAATGGCATGGAGAAAGCATGTGACTTTATCCTATTCAAATGCTGACTCTAGAGGCTTCTAGCGATATAAGTAGTTTAATATTCTTCTATTGGATGAAATTATCTTTGAACTCTGGCTCCTTTTAGCATTTATCTGAATACGTTCATCATCTTCTTTCGATGTGCGTGCTTTCACCTCTAGGACCTCCTTCATGCAAAAGTCTTTGTCTTCATGGCCTTTGCCTTTGGTATCTTCTTGTCGCATGAGATCTTCATCTCCTCGAGGCCTTCGGCTTAGGGGCGTTTAGTTGCCTACATCACATAGAGCCGGGCTCTCGCATGTGAGAACAACAGTTTGTTTTGGTTGTGTAGTCTGTTAAACCAGTCTCTGTTCATGCAAGATTCCCTCTCTTGTCGGGCTCTAAAAGATACGCTAAAAAATCGAACGCCGCGGAGCCGTGCCGCTGAGATGTAGACCAGGCACACAAGCTTCATGCATAAGAGAGAAGCGATGCAGGCCAACTTCTTTGTCTAGACAAGCAATCATCTTCTCCTTGCGCCATGCCGCTACACCCGTGCAACCAAATAGT